>JAODUH010013941.1:0-27899 GCA_027564835.1 Typhlichthys subterraneus | reverse complement strand
GTCACATGAAAAGATATGCTCACATATTTGCAAATATGTGAGGGGTGTACTCACTTTTGTGAGATACTGTATATATAACTAAATAATATTGTGGTTATGGCATCATTTGTTCAATCAGTTGTTGCATTTGTTCTAAACGTAGGATCCAGAAGATTCCGAGGTTGCTGGTAGCAGCAGCGGACGGTTACCTCTATCTGTACAACTTGGACCCTCAAGAGGGCGGGGAATGCACCCTTATGAAGCAGCACAGGTAACACGCATTGTTAAGGCCGCCGCATACCACCAAGCGCTTGTCCTCGTGCAGTTTCACACATGGGTCGTACAGAACACACACGCATTTTCCTCTCAAAGTCAAACGGTATCTCAGTTGTTTGACAGCATGGCACATATTATGTTGTTTCAGATGTATAGATTAACTCTCAGTTAAAGACTTATGTAAGGCTCACTCATCTAATGCTTTTGTTCATTTTCAATTACTGGGGATTTTATTAGGTGGGGGGAAGGGGGTATTCCAAAGCTCCAAACCAACCCAAACCTCTTGAGAGAGACAAAGCTAACTTGGGCTTTTCCAAGCATACTTCAAGCTAATGTGTCGGATATTTCTGTATACAAAAAATAAAACGCATTTGAAATTAGCGATATTTATAACTACGATTTTTACATGCACACATTGTTTCCCGTGAACAATATTGGTGTAACTAGGAAATTTGCTGGAAATAAATAATTGTTATACGCCTAGAACACTCACTTGTGATCTTAATAAGGCATCCATTGCCGTCTGTAGTGGGTTCAGCCTGTCGCACATGCACAGTCAACGTGCACATGTCCGCGCCGACAGAAATCTTTGGAGGTGTGCATGACGCTATTTACATCACACGCACAGTCCCTGTACCGGGGCCTTTAAACGCACACACACACACACACTTAATACTTACATGCTGTATGTTCCTTATGTTCAGCTGTAGATGTTATGAAATATAGATTAATATTCATGTTAAAAGCACAGTGTAGACCTGTAATGCATATCACACCTCTCTGCTGGCTCTGTTCAGATTAGATGGCAGTGCAGAGGTGCCCAATGAGATCCTGGAGCAGGGTTCACATGAGCGCCCACTGGTGGCTCAGACGTACAGTGCAGCTGTGACTAAAGGTAAATCATGCCGGTGTCCGTGTGTCAGTAGTCTGATGTCATGGTGGTTCAGGGTGAAGTCTTGCTGTGAGAATCTGGATTATTAATAATAATGATAATTTAAAAAAAAAAAAACATTAGTTTCAATCAACCCACCCTTACTTTGTTCCCTAGGTTACTGCGACGAACAGGGTGCTGTGGGAGGCGCAGGTCTGGAGGACGACCTGAATGACCTGCGATTGGACGAGGAGAATGAGCAGCCGCCACTCATCCTGGAAACCGACTGAAGGGTGTCTGCAGCCACCAATCAGAGGGCTCCTCTGGTGCTGCTAGGGACATGTGACATGGGGGGAGGGGGGGGGGCAGGACCTAAAGACGCCGGGTGTATTTAAACACTAAAGCGTCCAAGAGCCTGTCAGTCAGTCAAGCCGTTTGTCTGTCCTCACACAGTGCAGTCCGTTTCTATCTGTATCTTCCCCTGCTAATTCTCTCCCTCCCTGACCCCCCACCCGTTTACCTGTGCAGGTAAAACCTGAAGCTTTGCATGTACATGTGCCACCTGCTTACACACATGCTACAATGTGAAGCACCCTGGGCGCGTGTGTGTACACACACACACACACACACACACACACACACGTGTGTTCCATGTTCCTCGATATTGATGGCAAATGTGTAAGTGCCTCTCTGCCACATTGCCATGGTTGCTTCTGTTTTGCGTGAGAGAGAGAGAGAGAGAGAGAGAGAGCGAGCGAGAGAGAGCTATCCTCCCATTGGCTTAATAAAAGCTGCCGTTTCAGTTTATTTGAATTTAATTGTCTTTTTTTTTTTTTTACCTTTCTTTCTCTCACACGGTGTTGTTTGGAGAAGCATAATGTGTTTAGCGTCTCCAATTATATTTTATCTTAAAATATATATATATATATATGTATGTATGTATGTATGTATGTATGTGTGTTTTAGAAGCCTATGGAATGGGGCAGAGGTGTGTGTGTGTGCGTGCGTGTGTGTCCGCAGGTTGAAATTACAACAGTGTGTGCTGGACATGTAGGACGTTTTTACCCAAAATAGAGGCTCCCCTTTGAGAGGGGAGTCATTGGTTGAGTTGAAACTGCGTCGGTATTACTGATTGATTTGTATGTTCCTCTACGCGACCAGTCTTAAACATTGATGTGCCATGCGTGTTAAAGCACGCATGCTATGTGAACGTGGTGTCCATACAAGGTACACTTGGCTGGTAGTAACGACACAAGGAATTCACGTCTCCTCCACTTCAACCTATTTGTACTCTTCTCTGTGCATTACTAGATGTGACAAGATATCGTATGTTGCGTATTGTCAGGTTATAGAAATGGATATGAGGTTTTACACACTGTGGGACACTATACACAGTAATTAGGTAAGAGTGGACTATGGGTTTGGTTGGCGAATGACTCTTAAGTCTGCATGCTTTCCATAATCCTCTTGTAAATGATGTGGAAGCCACAACAGGAGTTGTGGGAGATTGGTGGGGTGGACATTTTCTAATAATTTTGTATAAAAATGTGAAACATTAATCTTAAACTATAATTAAAATAAAACTCAATGTTGATGTAATAGAAGATTTTTGTTGTTGCTCTTGCTGTAAATTGGTGTTTAATATTCATCACCATTCACACACAAAATGTTAACCTAGGGATAAGTTTTTTCCCAAAATATACATAATACACTTTAATTTAGACAACACTTGCAACTACAGAAGACATGACCTGCATCAAAGGTACGAGTTGTCACAGCTACATTAAAAGGGATGATAGACACACAGTATAGCTCACTTGCAATAAGAAAGTCACAAAATGTTTTATATACATTGAAATTAACAGATTTATTTATTAGTGTTCCTGTTTAAACAATACAAACCAACTCAATGGTATCATGTGCTTATAATTTAAGAGCTTGAATGAGGTAGATTGTGTACACACACAGGAGGGTTCTCTATCGTTGACATGAGAACACAGATTAACCCTCTCCTCTTCCCAGAGCAAACACTAAACATGACAGGACAGACTACTGTACCACTCTTCTACACACAGCACGTATCCAAAGCACACTGCCACAAGCGCATCAGCATTAGCAGACCTTTATGTGAAAGCCCTTCACCTTGCAGTTTAATGCTACTTTAACCCTCTAGATACACAAACACATTTGAAATTATGCTAGAGCAGTGTTGGGCAGTAACTAGTTAGTAACTAGTTGGTAACTAGTTACCCATAACTAGTTACTGGAATTTTTGTTTTTCAGTAACTAGTAGTGAAACAAATGACTATTTCCAAAACAGTAATGTTATTAGAATTTCTAATCCAAGTCTAGACTTCTATCTTATGAAGATGTCCCTTTATTATTTTGCTGGTCCTAGCGTAGGGTAGGCTAATTGAATCAACCTGTCAATCATCTGATTTGAGAAGCTAATTGAAAAGGCCTGGCCTATAGGCTATTTGTACATTATAATACAACACCCTGTGATCGAGCAAAGGCTCTTGCCTTCTGTCGTCATTACAATGTAAATGAATGCTCTGATGCTACATACATTATATTGACTGATGACTGTGTGTCTCCCCTAAAGTACCTTTGGTCACAAACTCATTGCCGACCGTGACCCGGGCTCGGTGATTCCCTTCTGCAGCTCTCCAGGGTTGATACCCATGAGGTGGGCGACTTTGTCAGCCACTGCAGGGATAAAGCAGCGATCAACGTCCTGTTGTCTGTGAAAGAGAGGTTTAAAGTATCAAATGTTAAATTAAATATTAATATTAAATATTAATAATTTAAACATGACTATAGCAGCTATTTTCTATGTAAAGATATAGTGAAGTAATCCTGAGCGGAGTATGACATAACACTCCATCTATAGATAATTTGTTGTAATCTGCGCTCTGTACTTTTTCGTAGGCCATCCAGGAAAAGGGTGCATTTGTTTGGGTATGGTGGTGCGCTTAGGGCGCCATCTAGTGGCGAAACAGCATAGAGTTACTTTAGAGCACAGCAGCCAAGTAACATTTGAAAGCGTGCCCTCAGTGGAATCCACATCGGCCTGCTCCTCTCTGGGCTTCTGCTTGGACTTCATGTTGCCAAAATTCATTATGCCTCCAGTCTGCTTGTACACACTAATCATCTCCTCCTGGGAAGTCATACCAGTGCTTTCACAAAGGAAAAGTAACCGTGCCATCTAGCGGATAGCCAGCTTTGGGTAGCTTTTTTTGTGTTTCTCAACCAACGCAGATAAACTAAATGCAGTTTTTTTGCGATTACATGGTATATTTGTCCTAGTGACCTTATACTGTGACCTCACAGCAAGAAGGTCCCAGGTTCAAACCCCGGTCGGCCCGGCCTTTCTGTGTGGAGTTTCCATGTTCTTCCCGTGTCTGTGTGGGTTTCCTCTGGGTGCTCCGGTTTCCCCCATTATCTAAACACATGTTAGGTTCACTCTCCAGCGAGTCCCAACTGACCAGTGATACTGGCTCCAATCTGGAGTTGGTCCCTGGGCGCTGCATAGTGGCTGCCCACTGCTCCCTTAAGGGATGGGTTAAATGCAGAGAATGCATTTTGCAACATGTATGTGTATGTTACAATAAAAGCACCTTTACCTTTATAGACTATGCTGATAATTAGGAATCTAAAACAAAAGTTGTCTAACGTCAGTAAGTAGAAGTTCCTCTCCATCTTCCATATTGTCGACCATGGTGACTCCCTGACATGACCACACATACTTTTAGGGTCTGGCTTCACCAGAAGAGCCTCTAGAACACACACAAAATGTGGTCCACAAACTATTCGCACGTATTCGATATTTCCTTTGCAGATTATAACAATAGCTTATTATGGTACTGTTGTTATGGTTTGACAAGTTTTCACATTTTTGTTTTTGTTTACAAAAACATGAATGTAATGATCAAATGTTTAAAGTGTACATTTTCATTTTTAAGTTAACGGTTTATGTTACACTTCATGGGTGACATTGCTTCTTATTAGGCTTACTATTGTAGTGTGAAATCTCAAATCCTTGCTTACAGAACTTAGACATAACAGAAAACCTGTAGTGCTGACTATCGGAAGCACTAAGGGATCATTCATCAACCTGTGACAGTTAGGACATCGGTGTTATCTGTGATGTGTCTCCAGCAGTGAGTAGGTGCCTCCATATTGTGTTCCACAAATGAGAAACATGTAGCTGCATAGACTGATACCATCGGTGTTGTGCAGGCCCTCCAACCTGACATGCCAGAGGAATTGCTGTCACTAGTCAATCTGGGGAGCCGTACATCGAAACTGTTTGTAAAGAGCAGGTACTTTCAAAAAAATACTTGGCAGTTGAACCATCTGGTCGTTTTCGCTGTCGGCACAACTGAACCACGCCCGTATAGCTATGAACACAACACCGACAGGAAAGTTCATTTGCTACTCGGACACATTCAAAATTAGTCCAAGGCTTTCCAGTAGTTAAAACTGAAGCTCGTGAGATCAGGATGGCCTTGCAAGGCTACAGGCCCTCACCTATGAGTTCTGGTTTCTTTCCAGACAGCAGCTGGTAGAAGATGTGATTTCCCCTTAGCAGGCTGCTGAGAAGCCCTTCATTTATATCCTCATTCATTCAATGGCTGCTTGAAAGTTTCGCAACCCACCCACTCCCACTCTGTGACCCACCTGTGGCTCCCGACCCACAATTTGAATACCGCTGCTCTAGACTTCTCCAGCAGATCTGATGAACACACACACATATAAGTATGCGCATATGACGCACCACATGTACAGCTCATTGTCTGTGTCATGCTAGATATGTTTACACAAGAGTCATTAATAAACCTCTAATGACAGACACTCCCTCAGAATATACAAATATTTTATATTTCTAAATGACCACCATTACAATCCATGAAAATGTGACATTTGTACTTTATTTGTACATATGTATTTTATAAAAAAAAAAGTTGAGAAAATGAACACACCCTTGATCAAATATATACATGTAACAGATGGACCCTTATAGAACCCTGTTACATACATATGCTATTTTCTAGCATTGAGTGAACCCTCTATTAGTACTGCACTGACCTGTCTTGGCATAAGGTGTACAAGGTTACAAGTATCGTCATGTCTATCGAGTTATGCGTAATCCTGTGCCATAACTGTTTTGAGTGCATTGATGCTTGTTGGGCAATGCTCAACTTGCTTGAGTGAAATGGTAGCCTGTGGGTTAGAAAAGTGCTATATAAATGCAGTCCTTTTACCATACATTTTGGATCCAATCAGACTTGGGCCTTGGCCTACGTTGGTCAAGATAGTTAGCAAGAAAATACTAGATTCAAACAGCAAATCGGTCCTTTGCTTATGGGCCTTGGCCTACGTTGTACGTTTTGTTAGGTTTTAGTGGGGGTGTATGCTGCACATTGCTTAAACCAATGTTCCAACACTTTGATGTTATACAACATTGTAAATGTATGGTATATGTATGGTGTAAAAAACAAATGTGATTACAAAGCGTGAGAGTTATTGTTCCTTGTGGTTTTAGTGTTCCCAAATGCCTCCAGCACCGAGTTAGCCTGGATGATGATCTGGTCCTCTAAGGAGCCCTGAGGACCAGGGAGAGGAAACAAGAAGAATTAGGATCGGATCCATTTCAGGCAAAACTGCCAACTGTCTACTTTAACTCACACATACAGTACACACACACACACACACATACTTACCTTGGAGTCTGGTGTTTTGATCCCAGTGGCTCCAACATTGGCAAAGTACTGAGTGACCTTCTTAAATGTTCTCAGTCTTACCAGCACCAGATTCTCCACTGGAGGAGATACAAGGAATAAAATGAGGAGCATATATCTCCTAACTTCATGTAATAGATACAGCATTATATTAAAAAAACAATTAAAGTCCATGATGTGTTTACATTTTTTAATTAATATCACAGACGTTTGATAATTATTTCTTAATTAGGCATTAGGCATTAAGTACTGTGTGAAAAGGCATTACGTACTCTTAACATGCACTTTTCATGTAGGCACCTTATTGTGTAAGAAGTATTATCAAAGTGAAAGTACACATAGGACAAAAACAAGTCCTTACGTGATCCCCATAGACTGGTTCTCTTGCTCTGTAAGAGATAGAGAGGAGATGGGAGTGGAAGGCATTAGGGAGGCATAAGGATAATTGTGTTGATTTCCCCCTTGAGCAGATCAGAGCCCTGGTGGTGTGCTCTATCCTCCCAGCAGATCGCCTGCCAGCGGTATGAGAAGACAGGAAGGTGAGAACGCTCCCCTGACTGGGGACTGAATTGTTTTCTAACCCCTGAGTGTAGACTGCAGCTGCCAAGCAGTCCAAAGCCCATCCCTCACCCAACTATCAACTCCATATTAAGCGTTTATCCCAAACTACCACATGCTTGGCTCTTTCCCCACCATTAATCCCCATTAATTAATTCAATAATTCTTAATTAATTATTTCATATTTATGTATTTATTAAATTGTAAAGCACTTTGAGCTTTGACCTTTGTATGCAAATGCTATAAAAATAAATATAGTTTACGTTTGAATAGTTCAGATGCAAAAACCTCTTAATTCATGTGACAAAAATTAACATTTAGCTATTTAAATTTGTTAAATATATTAGGTTTCTATATTTAAGTAAATTATATTCACGTTTACTACAATGAAAAGTAGTATTTTCCAAAAATGTAACTTTATTATATTACTAATTTAAATATTGCAAATTTAAAGACTAAAGATGTCGGATGGATTTAGAGGTTTTTGCATCTGCTCTTCATTTGTTTGATCCAGTAGTAACGATGTGTCATGGTTAATAAACGGTGAGAGAACCTTTCAGACCAGTGGCACACAGCTCCTAGGTGTGTCTCACCGTGTTCCTGGAAGTCTTGACAGTGACTTTGTCCCCGTCTTCCGACTGAATCTTCCAGGCCACGAAGGCCTACTTCACGTCTCGGACCCAGCAGGAGCGCTTGATGTCGTACATCGTCCTATTAAAACAAAGTGGAAGCGATTGGGAACAATAGAAACACAGCCACGAATAGGCTACACAGTACATTTCAGAGCCTGTGCTTTTGTTACTTTTACTTGAGTACATAAGTTGAATCAGTACTTCTACAAGTCATGTTAACAGCGGCATCTGTACTTCTACTTAAGTAATTACTTTTGACACCTCTGTCAGTTGATGCCTATATTATCCTACTTCATCTCGCTGCATTCAGAGTCTGCCTTCTGTATGACTGAGCTAGCTGTTGTTCTGTTACCCACAGGGGGCGCTATTTTACACAAATATAGCTGGGGATTAATTTTCCCCCGCATGTACTGTATGTCAATCAAGTTTGTCAACTCAATGTGTCAATGTCAACATCAACCAAATTATTATTATTAATTTTAATGTAATAGTCTGATTAGCAAACTCACACAGGCCAAGTAAAATACATCAAATTGTCTACATTTTCCTTTTTTAAAATCTGAACTTATTTATTTGTTGCATTTCTTCTTGTCATAACTGACACATACATTACTTGAATAGTATTCAATGCTGCGCAGAACAAATTCATTACTGTAGCTATGTGTGTGTGTGTGTGTGTGTACACACCCAGAAGTATTACTAAGCTTGTCTCCATAATGGGAATTACCTAAGTAGCTCAGCACTGCAGGCACTTTGAATAACATGCATAACTGAGAGGAATCACACTCCATTACACGCAAACACACAAACACACACACACACACACACACACACGCACGCACGCACACGCACACGCACACACAGACAGACAGACAGATATGTGCATGCCTGCACACACATTTGCTGACCTGCCAACAGTTCTGTGACAGATAATGCTAATGTATGTGTGTTTATGCCCTTTAGATGGTGAGGGGGACATCTAAACTATATCATTAACAGTGCCACCTGTGGGATGTTGACATATAGGACAGAAATGCAAACAGTAGAGACTCATGAAAAAGTTATTCATAATGGTGTGTCTTGTTTCAACCAGCCAACTAACTCTTAACCCCTGATCTAATTCATCTGCAGAGGTATTAAACAGAGTACAGGTATACAATACACAGACCCTGATTCCTGCAAAAGAGTAAAACCTTCGAGCCAGGGAGGTGGTATGACTTCCTTGTTCCAGCCAACATCCCTTTTCTGAACTATATATCCCCTTTCCTTGTGCATGGCCGTTTCCTTCTTACGTGCCTTTAGCCTGACCTGATATTAATGTATAACTTAACGATTAAGGATTTTCCTGTAATTTGTGGAAACTATTTACTTGAGAAACACGCATGATGATTTTGTTTTGGTGAAAGAGAGAGATGGGACATTTAAAATGACTGCAATATTTTAATGTTTTTTTTAATATTTATGTTAGAATGTATTTGCCAAAAAATATTGAAACGCAAAAATGTATTTCTACAGTTCCTGTCACTGTCCTGCATGAGTCCTAGTGGTTTATGAGAATCCCGAGAACACACGCTTTACGGACGCGAGCACGTACTGCCGTAAGAACGTGACGTCAATACGTGTTTGAGCCTGCCCGAAAATGTTCGTCTATGTTGTTGGATTTCGAAGGAACGGGCGACTTTGCGATGAAATAATACATCTTTGCCCATGAGGAAGACGAGCATAAACTGCACATTTTTACATTTTAGTCAGTTATTCGCCGACTGAGTGGCAAAATTGGGATTTCACGAGACCCTAGTGGGAAGTTTGTGTGATCGTTTTCCCGGAGTGATGTCGAATCCTGGGACTCGAAGGAACGGGTCCAGCATCAAAATCCGCCTGACAGGTATAAAATGGGACTGAAAGCGTTTACGGTGCGCGCTGTACATGGGCTTAAATGTTATAGTTACTAACCCGCTGTGTAAAATGTTAATGTATAGTGCTTCAACCCAGCCTGGTGTGTATCTTAGTAGAGTCTCAGTTCTTTACTCGACCAAACATCCGGTTTTTGATCACAAACACAGCGGCGGTGGCAGGACCTAGCGCGTTAGCTTTTGTGCTAACAAAACTAACGAAAGCTATGGGAGGACAAAATATTCCAACTAGGGCAGGAGATGTCTTGCCGAAATTGATCCCCTGTCGAAATTGTTCCTTTTTATACAATTATTCTTTTTTTGACGAGACATAAGCAGATGTCTTTTAATTTCATATAGCAGTAGCATACAGTACGGTACGGCACTGTACCGTAAGCAAAGGACCGATTTGCTGTTTGAATCTAGTATTTTCTTGCTAACTATCTTGATCACCGTATACATTCAGTTCATGCTAAGACAATTGTACTACAGGTACAGTAAACTGAAATTGGGACTAAAACTAGTATACTAATGCTATAAAATGAATACCCTCAAATTAATGCCATTGTTTCTAGTCGAAATCGCATGTAAACTAACCTATTCAATGGGGGTCGGGGGTGTCAATTTCGGTACGGTATTACACTGATTAGCTATTTTTTTTAATCAACTTGACATGCTGCTGTTCTGAATCACGTAGACTATGCTAAACGCAATTACCTGACACATATTGTATATGGTTAATGTATTAGACGGTAGGGGTTTACACCAGTTTGATACACTAATTTATTGTCTGTGTGACCGGTCATACGGTATCTTGACCTGAATGCGACGAGACTGCCAGGCGCATTTGTGTAGCAACTGTTGAATCGCGGCCTCAGAAAATCGATCCGTCGGCAGATTTTGCATGGTGGCCTATACTGACTGTCATAGCGCTCTTAATCTACTTATCCATAGATTCTGGACACATTTGTTCTTAAAATCATCCGGTTAAACTGAGCTCTGTTGTTCGATGATCTCCCGACCATCAAATAGATTGCAGATTACAGCCACACAAACTGGAACAATGGTGTTCACTGTAAGTGTAACCTCCATTGTAGCCCCGCTGGGCGTCCAGGAGCTTCTATTCACATGGAAATGACCCCACTGGGCCATTTGGCAGACGCCTTATGCTCTCTTGGTTCACAGTCAAGCCAGCTCAAGACACCTGACCTTGCAATCTAAACAGACAACATTTTTCTAGAAGTGGTGATGGATACGGGCAAGGGCGGTCAAGTGTAAGATTGTGATGGATGTGTTTGTGAGTACCAGTGCTGGGCAAAATGCTAATGTTTTCTTCTTTAAAAAAAAGGGAACTTGTTTGCTATGTTTTGGGCTTTTTTGTTCCCCAGTCCTTCTTTCTCTGACTTAGGTTAAGAACTTTTGACAGCAAAATACCTTCCACATGTCTCATTTCCTTTGGATCTCTCTAAGATAGCTTTGATTGGCGTCTCTGTTTGTGGTTGTGAAGCATATAAATAAACGTAACTTGACATAATCTTACATAATATCTGTGGCTATACCAATGGCCAGACATATCATATGTGAATATGTTTGAGACTGTGGATAGTTGATACAAAAGTGAAAGTTTGTGGAATATATGTGTGTGTGTGTGTGTGTGTGTGTGTGTGTGTGTGTGTGTGTGTGTGTGTGTGTGTGTGAGCCGCCCACCAATAATTTCTGAGTAGAAATAGTAGACAGAGGTTATTGCCCCCAACTGTGCCCCGCCCCCACAGGTATGAGTGGAATTCTAATTGGGGGAGGAATGTGTGATGAACCAATGGGAATGTAGTGCTGCCTGGCTAGCTAGTGGTCTGTTTAGTCTGTCTAGCTGGCCAAGATCAGACAGGCCTCTGTGCCTGTGGCAGATAGGCCTAGACAAAGACCATGCAGGTCGTTTTAGATTTCACAATGTGTTTATACAGACATGTTTTAGACAGAAAAGACACAGTTGTGTCTTTATGTTGATATGCCTTTTTTTTCTTTTAAAACATTTACTAGCTAGGCCTGTTGATATGCCTTCATTTAGGCTTTGGGCAAAACAAAGAATGAATGCCTAGTATAAAAGCCTTTAGATAACCTGGCCTAATATGAATGTTGAATGAATGAATTCCGTTCTATGTAGGAATACGCTCTCTCCAAAGCTTCCCTTCAGGCTGTCTGCAATGTTTTTATATCCACATTGTTGTTTCTAGGTCAGCGAAATCCTCAGATCAGCATACAATATCATTTATTTATTTTAAAATATCTTAAATGATTTTGCTTTTGGTGGGGTTTTACTTTAAATATCCCCTCCTTGTGATTGTGCCATGGCAGCACGTGTGGCATGAGTTCAGGCTAGATACTCAGGTTGGACTACACCAACTCCGTGGTACCAGGTCTGTGAAGGGAATGGCTGGCAGAGAACAGTCCAGATCTAGATGCCTAGACGGGAAACGTTGGGAGAGGCTCGCAAAGAAGACAGGCACAGCGAAGGCAAGATGAAGATATGAGGGGAGGGGGGAGCAGCCAAAGTGTGTGTGTGTGGGGGGGGTGTCTTCCCTTCTTAGGAACGTGCACAAGAACTCTTAAGCCGGCTCTCACTGACTGAGCCTCCGGTGTGTGCGCACGCACACACACGCATACAGAAACAGTCTCTCTTTCATATAGGACTGCAAACGAACATGGCGTGCCTCCCATATACATGCACACACGAATGCAGTCTATGCACATTTATGTGGTCTCACCAATACACATCCTACACATACTGTACACAACCTTCACTTTTACTGTACTGTGTAGTGGGTATCAGTGAGAAGAATCACCAGGTAACTCACAGTGCAACAATATCACCATGCAGGTGATTTCTGCAATGCTTTTATTTGTTTATTATACTTTTCTATGGGTGTAAAACAAATGTTAATTAATGTGACTTTTGCTAGCGGCAATAAATAGTGATGACAAATACTGTGAAACATTTCTAAAACACCCTAACAGGTTCCATACTTTTGTTTGTGCATCAGGCTATTGGACAATTAAGCGTTTCACTAATACCTGGCCAAGCAGCACTTGCCACGCCCATGAAATGCGGCGAACATCTCTGAAAGTGTTGGAAGAATGTTTTTGAGGAAACGTGTCACCTCACAATGCCCTAGTTTGGAGACCATCTAACCTGGGGTCATTTTCTTAGTTGTTGTAGGTGGTCCAGTTAGCTGCTAATGACTTGATTGAATACTATAGTATAAACTATATATTTTCTCTGTTTTAGATTTGTATTCTACTCAGTTGGTTGAGTCTTCTTTCTCGGTTTGCATATAGAGTACTAATCCCATTAATTGCGGGTGTGTGCGTGTGCTGTTCGTCAGAGCACTACTGTATTGCCATTTGCTGCTGAATCTGTAAGAGCGAGTTATACAGAGAACAACATTTGTAACATCAGCTTTCCACTACTTTGTTAGTAGATATGAAAGCAGTCAGTATCACAACGGCCCATATCTATCATCATCAGACATGGGATGTCTTTGAAATACAGCAGTGATTATGAATGAAATGAATTGTTTTCCTTCTGCCGGCCTGCTACAAGGCACATTCTACTGTAATATCTGCGTGAAACAACGAATGCATTGTTAGGCTGAGCAGTTAGTTGCTGATAAGCCTCTAACAGTTGCAAATGTGTGCGGATCCGTTAAAACCCCGGTCCCTGGCATTTACTTGCGAATAATGAGAAGTGTTCTCTATGATTAAAAGTGCAGGAGTAGAGCGACATTGCAAGTCTTCGCACTATTCGCCGGGAACGGTTGGTTGTGCGCAAAAACAAACCAAAAATTGTATTTTTTATTCTGTAGTGGACTGCTAGCCTTACTCCGACCTCAATAGACCGGCGTAGAACTATCTTTGGTCTCTTCATGCCATCTGGCTGTCCTCTGCACTCCTCCTGCAAGACCAGATGAATACAATGAATCTCTCTTTCCGAGGCTCCCTTCAACACTGAACGATCAGTGAAAGATCCTCATATCCTGTCCGTTTTTTTTAATCTTTTTATTTGGTGGGAGGAAGGGGTGCAGACCGATGCGTTTCCTCTTAGAACTCCGAGGCTGTCACACAGCCACCACCACGACACCATGCCAGGGAAGCAGGAGAAACAAGGGGCTTCCCCCCCTCACCCCTGCTATGAGAGAGGCACTGCAGTGAGATGAAGCCTGTCACTACTGCTGGATGAGAATGCAGCTCTCTCTCTCTCTCTCTCTCTCTCTCGCCCTCCCCCTCCCTATTCTATATCTCTGTCTCTCGTCCTGAGGTAGGCAGGCGCGATGAGGTCGGGGTAAGGCATGCGTGAGTCAGAAGCAGCGCGGCCGTAAGGGGCAGGAAGAAGGGAAGGACATCCTGAAGCCATTCTCCACGGGTTAATCACAGGAAATAGACTAGGCCAGGCAGACGCAGCGCCGCGGTCACCACATCCTCAACCACCGGCTGTCTGACTGGCTGACTGGCTGACATCCTGGCTGACTGGCTGGCTGACTGGCTGGCTGAACGTGCCGCCGTTCCAGACCTAAGCCCCCTCGCTGATAGAAGGACCTCAAGGCCGCCGTGAGGCTCCGGGGAAATGTGGCGCGGATGCAGTTTGCAACCGTTCGACCCCCTCTACGACACATTGTCGGCTCATAGACGGCTTCGCACCCCAAATCCCACGAGTGTAAGCACGTAATGGTGGGAGGGGCCGTCACCAGCTATGAACTACCTGTAAACACTAGGTTTTCCACCTGAGCATAGCATGCCCTTTAGCTAAGATAAACGCTGCTGCTGATCTACACAGTGAGTTTGATATTGGATCTAGGGCTGTGTATTGGCAAGAATCTGGCGATACCATAACGTATCACGAGGGGCCACGATTCGATATATTACTTTAAGCAAGGCGATGAATTGCGATTTCTAATTTGTTGAAAACCACTCGTATAGCAAGGCTAATGTGTGGCACCGCTGCCAAAAATTACAGAAACAATTCAGCTCAGGGACTAGATAGAAGTTATCTTAAAGCTAAATCTGGTAAGCATCTTTCCTATCTTTTGAGGTTAATGTATTTTGTACATGGTCCCATTAATAATAAAGTTTAATAAAATTGTCAGCATGTTTGATTGTCATTTGTAAAGGTTGTTTGGCCACATTCATTTATTATTGCACAGCCAGTTCAGCGACGACATGAATTCCTTGCTCAGTGCTGATAGTTCCTGTAAGGACTACTGGTGCATCTGTGCAGTAGTGTGGAGACTGTATAGCAGTGCATGCATGTTTGTAGACGTACAGTACTGCCGCTAACTGACACAATCTGATCTGATATAAACTCACAGTAGACCGGCGCTCAAGTCACAGACACACAGTCTACTCTAGGTCAGTATGCGTTTTGCTGTCTGCATCCTCAGTGACGTGGGAGAGAACGAGGGAATATATGTACACTAGTTGTGCTTCCCAGTTCCCATAAACAAATACAGAAGTACAGAGACAAAAAAACATTAACAACAATAGTTAAAGGAATCAGATTAAAAAAATAAATAAAAGACAAATTAAAGCAGGTGCATAAAGGAATACAATAAAGATACATAAAATTATACTGAAATGACATACGTTAATAACAATGATTAAAGGAATCAGATGGAAGAAATATAAGAGAAATTAAAACCTTATCCTTTTTGTTGCTATGCCAGAACGTCGGCACCGTGCGTATAGCGCCATGCTAATCTGGATAATGATGGTAGCATCTATTTTCACATAGCTGCATGTGTGACATCACATTATCCTAAATGTTCTGCCCACGCAGTCACTTTCTATGCATGTGCACTGCCTGCCAACACAGTGATGAATTCACACTCCAGCAGTGTCTTCATCCTGTGGCACACTACGCCCATTGTAAATCCCAATGTTTAGCACTGCTGTGTGGTTGGATGGGTTGCCTAGTTGTTGTGCCGGCTGCTGCTTAATCTAATCTAAATTATTTTAATTTCTTCTCTTTCAGTATTATGTGCCAAGAACCTTGCAAAGAAAGACTTCTTTCGTAAGTATAATTTTCATAAGGCATTCCCAATGCTGGAACGGGTGGTGCACTGAAATATGGCTGTCGTAGACAGGCTGACACATCGCAAACGGCTGGCGCAAGGCTGTAATAAAGATATTGTAATCACTGTTTAAGACTCAGACTCTTATTGCTCATATTGTTATGTTTCCAACTTGTAAGATTTTGTATTGTGTGTGTGTGTGTGTGTGTGTGTGTGTGCGCGTAGGCCTGCCAGACCCATTTGCCAAGGTTGTGGTGGATGGATCGGGGCAATGCCACTCTACAGACACAGTCAAAAGCACACTGGACCCCAAATGGAACCAGCACTATGACCTGTAAGTCTCACCACACAATGAAGCCCAAAATCCGTTAGTTTCTCTATTTGGCAGCTGTTATGGTATTTACGATGCATGCTTGACCCTTGACTGCACGTTATTTAAGATAATGCCAGATAATCATAGTTGAAATTATTGTTTGACAGGGGATCTCAAAGTGAGGTTCGGGACCCCATAACGGGGTATTCAAATTTCAAACATACCTGTTGTTTGAGGCTTTCAAACCACAGAGGGCAGTGCGACAACAATACATGTATTTATTTTTTATGGTTTAGAACAGGTTTTGAGAAATGGTACAAATGAAAACACATTCACATCGTGTTTCTTTTTATATTTTTGTTTTAACCCTCGCGCTGTCCTATGGGTCAAAATGACCCGGTGCACTTGCCAGTAGAGGGCAGCAACCACAACACGGACATATGACATTCCGTGGTTTGCTCCCCCTGCTGCTAGTCTGCTGAAATGCCTTAGGACAGTGGGAGGGTTAATTGCATTTTTGCACTGTTTAGCAGGTATTTTCTATATATGACAACTATATGCTGAGGAAGGTTTTTTTTCCCCCCCCCTCAGTTACATTGGGAAGACAGACTCCATCACTATCAGTGTATGGAACCACAAGAAGGTCCATAAACGCCAAGGAGCCGGGTTCCTGGGCTGCATAAGGCTGCTCTCCAATGCCATCAGCAGGCTAAAGGACACAGGATGTGAGCCTCCCCTTTCTTTATCTTCTGCTTCGTCTTTTAAAACTCACCATCGTTTCACTCTTTGATTCACCACAGCCAAGGAAGTGCAGTGATGGCTCTGATTTACGTCAAACATGGTTGTGCCCTGTGTAGATGCACATGCTCTGGTGTAACATCTAATGCTTATTTCTTACCCCAGACCAGCGACTGGACCTGTGCAAACTAAACCCGTCAGACAGCGACGCAGTACGGGGGCAGATTGTAGGTAAGACGGTCTCTTTCTTCAGTTGGTCTGCTTTTGTTTAGTTTCCTGCTCCATTTGCTCTCATGTTATGACCCTAAAGCCCGCGATGTACTTGGCTTTTAATCATGCGTGCGGAAGATGGCTTCCACGCGCACCGGGCTCCTTTGGACCGTAGTTTGTGTGCGTCCTCAAATATGTAAATATGCATGACGTAATACAGCACATGAACGTGGAGGCTGTATTTCAGGATTGGACGGGCCAATCAACAGCCGTTTCTGAACAAAGAACAACAGAGGCGGGATAGTTTGAAAGAGAAGTTAGTAGAGCTAGTCCGTAATTACCAGCATCTAGATACGATGTCTCCATGCCGTATATTTAAAATCCTCCAAGCACACCAAGATACGCAGGCAAGTATATGCACAATGCCTAGCCGCTTGTCTACGTGTACGCGTTGCACAAAGCAAGTATAACAGGGCCTTGAGGGGGTGAACCACTAAGCTAACCTGTGTTTCAAACGTGTGTGTGTGTGTGTGTGTGTGTGTGTGTGTGTGTGTGTGTGTTTCCAGTGAGCTTACAGACACGAGATCGTATTGGCAGTGGGGGTCCAGTAGTGGACTGCAGAGGACTGTTAGAAAATGATGGGTGAGTCTGTCAACTGAATACTATTGGCCAATTTGACCATTCACAAATGCAGCATTATACAAAGTGGCCAAATGAAGCCATGCTGGGCTCTGCCTTCTGTTTATCTGTCATGTGAAAGCAATACATCACACAGAGCAGGGCTTTACTATAGAGTGTGTGTGTGTGTAGGCCTGTGTTTGAGGGATGCTTCAGCGAGGAGCCGCTGCCTTACTCGGACCCCACTGGTGCCGCGGGAGGCGGGAACTGTCGACTCGATTCGCCTAGTCAGGAGAACCGACTTCAGTCTCAACGAATCCGAAGCCAGGACTCCAGAGGCCATGGCCACACCCCACAGAACCGACCGCATGGTCACCAGTCACCTGACCTGCCCGAGGGATATGGTGATTACTATGAGACTATGTCGTTTACGGCACATTGTAGCAGAATAGAACCGCACTAAAAGGTCAAAAACACTTCCTATATGTGACTAGGTGTTTTGATATTGTACATTGTGCTGCTATGTTATGAATAACCCATTTTGAGGGCAACGGGGGAAGAAGCTTCAGAAGCACTGCTTTTAAGAGGCGTGTTTGTGTATGTGCCAACCTCCTAACCCTTGATATGTGTTTATTACAGAGCAGAGAACTACCGTACAAGGGCAGGTGTACTTCCTCCATACGCAGACAGGAGTCAGCACCTGGCATGACCCACGGATACCTCGGTACACACCACACACACACACACACACCTCATCTTGGTCTTAACAAGACGAGGCCGTTTTCATGGCCCCTGTGGTTATTTCACCCACAAGCAAATGGGTATATGCAAGGATAGAGAAGAGTCATCTTATCTACAGAGGTACATTGAAACAGGGATGTAACTGTTATCGGTTTCACGATAAACCACTGTAAAATTCCAGATGGTTTGTATTATCATTCCAGATATTAATTATTATTAATCCCTTGACGCCTGAATATATTTCCAATAATATAAAAAACATTTTTGTGTGTTTTTGCTTTCATTGTGATGCTAAATTAATTTGAGATTGTTAATTATTTTTATATAGCACATAAAACATTAAATTGTTTTTAGGTATGATCCAAATTAGGGACACATGGTGGAAGCCAAGCCGAATTTGATGCACCAACTCCGGCTTGGCTTCTTCCGAAGCTTTGGTAAAGACCCAGGCGGGACCTCATGGCATTTTGGCCAACCCGTGGTGCACCAAAGTGGGCTTGGGTTCCACCCATTATGGCCGTATTTAGCCATTCTGGACGGATGTCGCGAATTAGTGACAAACGGAAATCGTTAAATAACTTAATATTACATTTACTCACATGGGGTTTATTCCAAAAGTGTTAGCTGTAGAAGCAAACAATAAATGGGTACATATGTTTTTATCAGCACAGCTTAACTCCTTTAGCACATTTTGTCATATTTGCAGCCTCAAAAGCACATGGATTTATCCAACAATAAGCTTCCTTGAACTGGGTGTAGTTCCCACACGGACAGGTCCTAGGAGAAACCAGTGCATGCAAAAGGTTCCTACTTATGCACTGAGCATGCACAAACCGGAATTGTGGGAATACATACGCTATCTCGGCTGCAATCTGACTGGAACCGGTGTGTCGCGAATACGCCTCAATTGGCGTTAAGGGGTTAAAACCGTGTTTAATTACCACGGTGAAAATAGGCTATTTACTCAAAGCATCCAGCATGCACCAGTTAGCAACACCTTTAATAGATGCGTCATGTAACGGGGGTTTGTTTTTACCATCAACGAAAGCCTGGCGGAAGGCAGTGGAAGCACTCTTTTGCAACTCTACTGCACAGCTCAGTGGATCCCCTCAAAGAAGGGTGCCCGCGACTCTGTATCCCCACGGACCTGCTCCCCTGCGTGCACGTCCTTGCTTGTCATGTTCAACGATTATTTTTCGATTAAACTATAGATTTTTTTTCCAATTAATCGGATAACTAGATTAATTATAATATAGAAATCCAGTCGATGCCATAGGGTGCTCCCTCAAAATCTGTGTCACCCACATTGTTAACACATAGTGTTGTGCAGCCTGCAACACTTTGTGTTCCTTATTACAAAGCCAGGGCAGTGTAGAAACACTAGATTATAGTTTTCAGCATGTACAGAGAATGGGCAGCTAGCAGACCATGAGCAGATATTTGCTTAGACATCAGTGGAGGTATTAGGGTAGGTACACAAACACGCACACACCGTGCCGCACATTTGTCTTCTTCTTTTGGTCTCAGGGTTACTGGGCGCGTTCGCAGCTCATTGCTGCCTCTCATAGTCCATTGACGGAACTATTCAGATCGGAGCATAGTTGTATAGGTATATTTTTTCCAGTCGACGGTACATTTTGCAAATAGACGTATTTACGTAACCGGTGACGTCGACTAATCGTCCCAGCACTACGACAGACTACTGTGTGTAACATTGTCAGAACCTAAGAAAAACACTGTTAATCGTGATCATTTTGGCCACTATAATCGTGATATTACATTTTCATACCATTTAATCTTCATAAGAAGTACGGCTAGGTTGTCCTCTAGGAAATATAGACAATGGTTTCATTTTCTGAATAATATAACATTGGTTTTTTAATCTGCAAAAACAACACGATCATATAAGATAAGGGCAGCTTCACTGTATATTTCCTCCATTTAAAATAACTTGTTAATCGTAAAGCTTATGTTTCTATGATCATCAGAATTGTATGTTTGTTTACGCAGATGTGTGGCTTCTAAAAAGACCTTTCAGTGTGCTAAAAGAGGCCCCTTCAAAATGAGAACAAGTCCTTCCCCTTTCCCACACGTCCTTAATAAACATTCATCAACACTGAGAGCATAGTGTGCCTGGCCATTGTGCATCCACAGCCACGAGCCATGCATGCTGCAGTTGAGAGGTTTGAGGTTTTGTTCCTCCCTTCTGCGTTGGGTCTACCAGATGAGCTAGCCGTCTCTTGGTGTGTCTGTAAGCAACAGTGTCTCCTGTCTGGCTCAGTGCGTAGCGAGGGGTTAGTAAGAGGACGTGCTTTAGGCGGAGAATGCACACGTTGAATGAAATCACGCGTGGGGTGAGGTTTAGGTGGCTCCTTCCATAAAGTCAAAGATCAAGATGGTGAATGCCGATGGTTGCAGGGACCTGACCAGCGTGAGCTGTGAGGAGCTGGGTCCTTTACCGGTGGGCTGGGAGGTCCGGAGCACCGTGTCCGGCCGCATCTACTTCGTGGACCACAACAACCGGACCACGCAATTCACGGATCCCCGCCTCCATACGATCATCAGGTACACACACGCACACACACGGGTGTATGTACGAGACATAGTTGTGCCAGCAGCAGATGACATGCCAGTGAGGCAGAGCGTACCCACAGCAGGCTGTTGGCTATGCATGCACGTGATTAAATAACTCCATGCTGTTGCTGGTTGACCTGGGACATGCTGTTCTAGACGCCTCAACCGGCTGCTCGTCTGTGTTTGAGCTGAAACCATTCCACCATAGCCGCTCGCCTTTTGTAAACAAACCCGGCATGCGGTCAGCCAAAATGTAATTATTATTATTTATTTATTTTTTTTACTTTCTTTTTTCTTTCTTTTTTATTCAGTCTAACAGTTTATGTTGATAACTAGTCACATTGTGCATCCCTACTGTTTGTTTCTTAGCTGGCTATTAGAAGTGAGTAACTTTTAACCTTTTTTAAAGGCGTTGGCCCAAGCAGCTTAGAGAGTGGCTTCCTTAGGCCGCGTTCAGACGTAACTTCTTTTTGGAAGCTGTCGGCCTCTTTGTTACGTTACAACCCTATGGAGCGGACTGTGTTTTTAAAAGCGCCATGGGCGCTCAAATTCATCGGTGACGCGTGCGCTTTTCTTTTTTCAGCAGCGGTTCTTTTGTAGTTGAGAAAAGTTCAACTTCTCAGAAGAAAATGCCCTACATTATCCACTTATTTGACAGTTGACCAATCACAAGTGGCGTAGTGAGACTTGGTGTTTCCCATAACAACCATAACAACCGTTTTAGCTGCTTTACTTTATTTCTACGTGAAAAATGCAGAGGTCGGCACTTTTAATTAAAAAATAAGTTAGGTCTGAACACAGCCTAACCCTTTACTCTGCGTTCCTTCTCTCCTCTCCCCTCTCCACCCTCACCCTTCCAGCCAGCACTCCCAGGTGAAGGAGTCGTCCCAGGCGCCCCAGATGGAGGTGGGGGGTGAGGAGGTGGGGGGAGGAGGAGGAGGAGGTGGTGGAGGAGGAGGGGTAGGAGGAGAGGGGGAGATGGCAGTGCGTTACGAGAGGGACCTGGTCCACAAGCTGAAGTTGCTCCGCCACGAGCTGTCCCTCCAGCAACCGCAGGCGGGCCACTGCCGCATCGAGGTGTCCCGAGAGGAGATCTTTGAGGTGGGTGGGCCGACCGGCCGCTTCCTATAGCTTCCTGGAGGCTTGTGAGCTAGCTTGAGAAACTAGTAGTGGTTGTAATGGTGTTGTAAGTAGGGGTGGGCACGGGTACTCCAGTACGGTACTCGAGTGCTAGTCTGTGAAAGCAATGCTCGATCATACGTTTCATGATCGATGATGACAACGCGCAAATAAATGTGTGAATTTAATTGGATTAATCTCTCAACTAAAACAATTATAATAGGCTACGTAACATGATGTAACATTTTACTGCAATAGTCTAGCAAGTAGTCCGGTTGCAAAGAACTCAACATCGCCATAGTTTTTGACATGCAGTCTGAAACATTTTTTTTTTTTCTCTCTCTCACTCCGAGTTCTGTATTACCATCTATATCTATATTTACATTTACCATTTATATCTATATATATAGAGCTTCTGTATTAATGCTGCGGTTATGTTCGGTCAGCTTGGAACAATTTATAAAATACGACTATATTTCTAGAACTGCACTGTAACCTAGTATTTTTGTAGATGCTTTGTCGATGTCATGGCCCAGTAACAGCCTACATGTGCTGACACATCGCCTGGTGCATCCTTTTAGTTTTCTTATGTATTTCATTTCCCCCGGGCCCAGAACTCGAGTACTTGTTAGTTTTCTCTGTCGGGTGACAAAATGAATGACAAAAATACACATCCCCAACAGTAAGTAATCCGCCAGAATGCTTTCGAACTCAAGTCAAACCCAAAGCACCTCTCTTTTCAGTGCTGTATGGTGCCCCCTCTGACGTTCCGCCCCACACATTGGAAATGCATTGAGAAGGCTAGGATATTGTTGTGTGGTCTGCACCACTTTGTTTGTGTTCTTATTTATGGAGCCAGGACTGTGTAGAAGTGCCAGGTCTTTTTTTTTTTCAACACGCACAGAGAACGTTAAGCTAGCGGACCCTGAGGAGATGTTTGGTGAATTTGTGAAGAAGTGTATCATCAATCTCTTGCTATACCTTGTCAAACTGTTTGCTGCGCAAATGTAGTCATATTGGTACACACATACATCATAACCTATTCATGGCAATCGCCTATATGCATATTTTGTTTTTGCAAACTATTAAAAAAATATTTAGATATAGACAGTGACACATTTGAACTGTCAACACAAAGCCCCCATGCACACGCACTGTTCCCAGTACACAGTGATTCATGTACACATTATTTCCTCCCAGCTTACATAAAACAACACGTGCCAATGCTTAAAAACACGACTCCCCTCCTAAGTCACGACACAATGGCTGACTGACGACTAAAGGGGAGCACATAAAGTAAATATGCGCGCATATATACACATACAGTATACTAGAGAATGTAAATTTGTTTTAGGATGCACAAAGAAACTCAAGTTGTCTGCTCTGCTGATAAACATCAACTGTGCGTATTCATGTAGGAGTCGTACCGTCAGATCATGAAGATGAGGCCCAAAGACCTGAAGAAGCGTCTGATGGTGAAGTTCCGGGGAGAGGAGGGGCTGGACTATGGGGGCGTGGCCAGGTAACCGATGCTGACTGTTCTGGCCGTTACATTGGCGCAGTCCCTGCTGTCAGAACTGTCAGAAGACTGAGACATGTCCCCCCCACACACACACACACACACAAAGGCACTGTACTCCCTATGGTTGACATGTTGCAATTAACAACTTGATCTCTGCAATGACAACCATAATATAATTTACAGCATTAAGTGTATAATGTCAGCGTGTGATTGGTTAAATACATAGTTTACACTGATGGAATTGCATTTGCTCTAGTAGCTAGAAGCCGCAACAGGAACAAAGGCCATAACAGTATTTCTGCAGAAGCGATACCTACGATATAGCAAAATTTTATATCGTCACCTTCCTAAAATAATGGCCTAAGCATTTTTTTGTTTAGTTTTTTTGTTGCCTGAATCATCTCACAAAGCTGGCCACTTCTGGTAAAATCGCCTACGTCCTCAGTTGAACAGATCCTGCGACTCTACCCCTGTAATGTATTGGCCTATGTATAACAACTATACATAATGTCTATATAATAAAACTTTGTTTCAGTTTTTTGTGTTTCCTGAATAAATGACTTGGACCAATAATTTTGGAGGGTGACTAAAGTGCATTAAGACATTAGCACCATTGCCTTGTTTTAAAGAGCTACGTTGACGCTAGTCTAATTAGCAGAGAATCAGACCCAGTGGCAAGCATTTAGAAAGTAACACATTATGACCAGCTTGTTTTCTTGTGTCAGATTAGGTAGACATGTCACAGAAACATTTAGACTGAATGGAGAGCTATTGGGAAAACTCCTTAAGAGGTACCCACCAGTCTCCTACAGGGTGTGTGTTCATGTGTGTGTGTATGTGTGTGCGTGCCTTTGTGTGCGTGAGAGAATAGTTGATCACATGGTTCTTGTGTTTGTAGGGAGTGGCTGTACCTGCTGTGCCATGAGATGTTGAACCCATACTATGGCCTCTTCCAGTACTCCACAGACAACATCTACACCCTGCAGATAAACCCTGACTCCTCCATCAACCCCGTAAGAACACACAGCAGACGAGACGCATAACTGCCTATAAACGAGCGTATTCAGGCTATCTGTCTCAAATAGGGTTTTATTTATATTGCAATAATGCATCTTAAATATATTTTCAGTTAAAGGTACTGGTATGGTAATGCAGGCCCACCGCTAGAGGATCTTTGGTCTGATTCTGTGTCCGATATGCCCCCTCCTGACAACCACGGATGCGTTCCCCACTCTAGGCTGGTCGGAACCGGTTATCTGTATAAAAATGATCCTGTGGTGTGAGGGGTATAAAGACCGAAAATGATTGTTGCCGGCAATAATGTTGGGCGAATCGACTTGAAATCTGTAGCGTAGCCAGAAAAAAGACTTGGGTGTGCCTCTGAAAAACTTGTTGTGCCACATCGAACACCACCATTCCATTCTTTGGTTATTTTAAACGTCAACGTGCAATCATTATTTACGTATCAACTAAATAAAAAGGGTCACGTCAGCGAAGTTGCACGTAGACTACACTTTTAAATGTGGTTATGGATGTTTGATGAAAATAAAAGATAACTGGGCAAGAATCTACACTAACACATCATACCGCAAATGACAACTGAAATGTTATTGACAGTCTATCTGCCTGCAAGTTGACATCTTCAAATGGCAAAACAGCGCAGCTTATTAATTCGACTCAAGTCTGTATGTTTCATTTAAAACCCTGTTTGGTTATATTCACACATTTTAAACTGGTAAACATGAATGGATCAATTATAATCTAGGACACAGAGCAGTCATAATACATAAACTACCTACCACTGACATAAAGGAAGGATTAGGCCTATATTTGCACGTTTTGACTGTTTCAGACAGATAAACAGCTGTAAATGTGGATGGCAATCACGTTTAATCGGACAACCAGTTTTGGGCAGGACACCGGCTACTACTACTACTGCCGTGTGATGCTCGCAGGGACGGTCATCGAAGTTTCACTTAAGATACACTTTTAACTGTGATGATGTTTTTTACTGAAGACATTTAAAATGAACAGTTGGGCTATTATAATTGGTAATTAAACCATAATAGCCTACGTTTCGTGCAAAGCCCTTTAGTTCGGCTATAACATAAATGCATTCTGTGTCTGCATTTGATTTATGGGTGTGCCAGCTGCCTCTCTGGGTGGCACAGGCACACCCTGGCAAACTGTGAAAGGTACAGCGATTGGAACGCCAGCATAATCTCGTAATATCCAATGAGACGTGAGCTGACTGGTAGTCACAACAACGTCGCCATAGATACTGGCAACCATATAGTGTTGACACTTGAGTATCTTATGAGATCCTATGTCCCTGGAATAGCCACTCTGAAATGGTTTTGGATCAACGCTTTTTTAAATTGTGTTATTTGTTAAATGTGACTGTGTATTAGCTTTTGATTGCTTACTATACCTGTTTTAAGGGTTCCTTATCTTTCTCATGCTGGTATATCATCAAACCTCTCAGTTCTGAGACACCCTCTCCTTATTCCACTTGGCATTCCTACATAGACCAGAGTAAGGCCCTGATCACACCGAGACACATCGCTAAAGGCGCGGCCGCTTCAAAAGCGCCTTGATAAACCCCCGATCACACAGAGATGTGCTGCCTGCCCCAAAGAAACGGCTGCCCGGTCCAACTGTCACATTGACGAACAGCGCGACTCAGCGAACAGCGCTGAAAAATTGAGGAAATTTAAAATTTTATGTTCTAACAAAACTGCTAAAAAAAAAACGCGAAGCGCGGCGCCATTTAAAAATATAGCGGATGCCTGTGGAGCTTAGGAAAACAATGGTTTTGCTAGCGACGCATTTCCAGCGACGCGTCTCCGTGTGATCGGGGCCTTAAGACAAGCTCACAGGCTATCAGTGACTAACAGTGAAACCTGCGCATGTCCCAGGACCACCTGTCGTATTTCCACTTTGTGGGCCGCGTGATGGGCCTGGCAGTGTTCCACGGCCACTACATCAACGGCAGCTTCACGCTGCCCTTCTACAAACAGCTACTGGGTAAACCCATCCAGCTCAACGACCTGGAGACCACAGACCCTGAACTGCACAAGAGCCTCGTCTGGATACTGTGAGCACACACACATACACACATACATACAGGTCAGAGTTCGTTTGCAGATAAAGAATGAGACCTGCCACACAGATGTGTCTTTTATGTGTGCCAAAGGGGTGCATGCGGTGAGATTATCACATGCTGGATGTCTTGGGGTGTCATTAATGCAGTAAAGTCAACACCGAACGACACATTCGATCAAATGTACTGCAACGGGGGAAATAAACGCACGCCTCGTGCTCATCTGCTGTGCCATGTTTGTGTTCCGCCTAATTGCCTGTAGAGAAAATGACATCACCTCTGTCCTTGACCATACGTTCTGTGTGGAACACAACGCCTTCGGGAAGTTCCTGCAGCATGAGCTCAAACCCAACGGGAGGAACATTCCCGTAACCGAGGAGAACAAGAAGGAATACGTCAGGTACTATGAGTCACGTCATTCAACATTGTCTTTCTAAATGGTCAAGTATTTAATCGGTGTGTGTGTGTGTGTGTCTTGTTTCTGTCCTAAATCACCATAGAGCACATGCTTGCTTACTTAGCATATGTAGCACATCCTAGACCCCCCCCTTCTATTCCAACGATTAGCATAGAATGTGGGTAACCACAGGTGCTAAGTGTTTCCACACTCTGACGTAGAGGCCAGCACATTCCTACTACATGGCCACATTAGCGGAAACAATGAAGCGAACAATCGCAAGCAGTTTCACATTGATGATAACCCTCAGTGCCTTTTCAATACAATGGCGTTATAAATATGAAGAATAACCAAAAGGCATTATCTGCATCTCGTCAGACCGCAGATCAGTTGTTGCAAGTAGCCACGTGACAGCAAGCGGATGAACACTCAGGTTGCTTTGGAAATGCTACAGCACGTAGACACAGGGTTAGGGGTCTGTAGAAAACGCTTAACAAATAGTCACTTAACACGGGGTTAGGGGTCTGTAGAAAACGCTTAACAAATAGTC
>JAODUH010013922.1:0-27913 GCA_027564835.1 Typhlichthys subterraneus | reverse complement strand
TTGCAGCCACAGGACCTGGGAACCTTTCAGTCATTGAGTCAACCATGAACTCTTTTGTATACGAAAGTATTCTAGAGATAAATAAGAGGCCATTTTGGCTGGTATTAGATCATGCAAAAGGACAATGGCTGGAAAAAGAAAATCAAGGTGTTGCAATGGCCATAATATGGTGTACTTAGTTTTTCACACATGGCTTCTTCATTTTAGCTTTATTTTTGTTAAATATATCATGACACGGTGTAATGTGTCATGTGGTGTTGTTCATCTAAGGTTGTGTTTACCAAATATTTAGACCTGCTAAGGAACAGACTATTGTTATTATGTCCTGATATGTAAAACCATAGCATACAGAGGGTGTACTTTCTTTTGCACATGACTGTATCTCTGGCCATCATCAGAGTTCCATCAACCAATGGCAGTGCAGCCCCAGTCCAATAGATGGCACAGCGCAGGGGTGTGGAAAATAAAACGCCCACCCACTCGATTAAACGGAGAATTGTGATTAATTGGAGTGGATGGCATTAGCACCAACGCGCCGCTCAGCATTTCCCATCTATAATGCTTCTCCCTGTCCCAGTGCTAATGCGCTAAAACACACTAGCCAGCCATGGGTGCGCACACACATACACACACACAAACAATGAACTCAGGCTGGTGTGATGAGGCTATAAGAACAAAGGAACAGCCAATGTGTTTCCAGAGCAGAGCCAAGTGCAAGCTGAGCTCTGGAATGTCTCTGAGACAAGAAATGAGCAGTATAAAATCAATCAACATCTTCTCTTCTTTTAGTTTGTCTTTTGCTGAAGCTTGATTTACTTCTCTCCCCCCCCCCCCCACACTGTTGTAACTGCATTCAATGTTCATCATCGTGAGCCTTCAGCCTTCCCATATGGGCTGTATACAATACATACACAGCATGTATGTTTATCTTCAGTATATTGTCCATCTGTCTGAATCCAAAACCAAACTGTTGTTCAAGGGCGTGTTCTGCTCCATGAACATAATGGCTCCCATCGCTGTCCATCTGCTTGACACAGCAGTAATAAGGTTTCCGTATAAAGCCCATCAGTGCGCTCCAGTTTGTCTCCATCAGATTGGCACTGTCAGGCATAGAGCCACAAGGACTGCTGCGCTTCGTCTTTGTTTTGGACCAACTGCAAGAGTAGCGTTCGCTTTCCTTTGTCGGACACGGATACGAGTCCTCACTGCTTCTGCACAATGTGTGCAGTGTGAGCTGAGCTCAGCGTGTGCGTGTGTGTGTGCGCGTGCGTGCGTGCGCATGTGTGAAGGAAAAGTGTGTAAGAGAGTGAGAAACAGTGGTCTCAGTGTTTCACAGTCTGAGAGCTGGCCCTCTAGCTGTTCTGGGCTTATTTTAAAGTCTGATTCCCCCCAGAGCCTGTCGCAGAGGGGACTTGAAGAGCTGTCTGTAGCCAAGAGAGATGGGCAGAGAGGAACATGGGAGCTGGCTTACAACCCGGTCTTCAACACCACATCCTGTGTGTGTGTGTGTGTGTGTGTGGGGACAGGGGTTGACACTGCGTGTGCACACTGGTTACACTCCGCTCTTTCTTCCCCGTGCTTTATTTTATCACACACACACACACACACACGTGCGCAGTAGATTGCCGAGGAAAAGACTGCAGCCAAATCAAACACTCGAGAGGCCTTCCGTGGTAATAGCAGGGCAGCGCTCATTGCAGATGGAGTTGCTTTCCTCCTTTAGAGAAACAAGCCGTCCGTCTTGCTAACAAACTAGGAGTCTCCCATTCTGTCTGCACGGCGTAAGTTCTTTTTAATTGACGCCGTTGCGCATGGTGGGTGTGGCAGTGAGCACACTGTTGGTTTCAGATCAATGGCTTTACGCAGGAAATAATTATTTTTGCGTCGAGATGAAAACGGAGGGCGCCGCAACACACACAAACAGCCTGTGGATCCAGCTTTTTAAAAATGTAATTAGCGCTGTGTTTCTCCCTGTGGGCTCGTGGCAAATTAACGTCCACCGACCAGGAAGGGATTGCTCTACACCAACGCGGGTGGACGAGGGTCTGCCTGCGTGTGTGATGGGGGAGGGGGTGGGGAGCTGTTGAAGTGCCAGCCTCCTGCACTGTGTTGGTTCACATACTCAGATAAGACCCCCCTGTCATCGTCTCAGATAGTGCTGCGTGCGCACACACATGCTCGCGCACGCACGCACGCACTGTCCTGGGCCTGTCTAAGAGTCGGTGAATATTTCCATAGCGATGTTTCATTGGCACCAGCAGGGTTGGGACATGGCTCTTACTGGCATTACTACATTACATTACTATATTTCTACACGCTTTCATTCACAGCACATTTGTTCATAGTACGGTACAGCCACCCCACACAGGCCTGAACAAGCAGTGGAAGTGTTCTTCTTCAGTGACATGTCTCACCTAGTGCTGTCTTTCCTGCAGGGCTCCCCCGGTTCAGCAGCCAGCCGGCCCCGGCCAGCGCCCGTGTCGGGAGCAGCCACGTGGTGCCGTGCGACGTCAACCCAGACCTGGTGCCCTTCATCCGCTGGGAGAAGGAGCGGCAGCCACTGGAGCTGGGCTCCAGGCTGGCCCAGCTGCCTAGTGGAGCCCTGGCGCTCAGCAACGCGACGGAGGCCGACGCCGGCCTCTACCGCTGTGTGGTGGAGAACGTGGGCCAGGCTAAGGCCAGCGAGGAGGCTCTGCTACGCATAGCGCCAGGTGAGGTGACCACACCTAACACATACCATGAGGACAACGAGCTTGCCTTAGGGACTGAGACAAAAGGCTTTAGCTCCTAATTAGAAATAGCTTTGCAGGGATCTCGCTTTTTGGACATTCCAGACATATTCCATACATAGAATGTCCGAAAATGTTAATATTTTTTGGATTGATTAATGGGATATCATCTCACCTCTCAGAGGAACAGGAATTTTATTTTTAGCATGTTAAGATTTTAGTTTTAGTTGCCATTCATCAAAATGTTATTGGATGTTTTTTTGATTATTAAATGACTGGTCAGAATCTCAGAATGTAACTACACAGAAAATCACAACATTCATATTTAGTTTGTTTACTGTTGCCATGCGTGTCCCTTTTACAAAGACATCAGACATTGTTTTGGTGACTTGCTTTTCTGTTTAGTTCAGGTAATGGAAAACCAAATTGTTAGTTAAAGTCAGGAAAAGGTAAGGTCATTTGACTTAAAGTGGGAACTGTGAATTTAAGGCAGTATTGTTTTTTTGTTAAATCGTTGCTATTGCCCCCTCTTGGAAATTATTCAGAAAATTATTCATACTAATTATTCATACTAATTATTCATAGCAATTATTCATACGTGTGTTTAGTTTTTACTGTCAGTCCACTTCCATTTCTTCCATTGTCACCTGTTGTGTATTGTGCTAATCACGTCTAGCATGTGGCGCTATTACACCACACTGAATCTGTTCCTATAGTACATTTAAAAAGAGGCCGGGGTAATGGTGTCATTTAATTCCAGCACAGTGTGGCCTTCCCCTCACTCATGACCTCAGTTTCAACACATGACCACATGACGCTGGCCTGACCTCAAGGATTTCTGCTGAATGACAAAGGGAGAGGCAGCACTCCCAATGGGGCCGTCAGCCAGCCCACAGTTACTCTGTAGTAACTCAGTAGTAGCACAGAGTGGGTCTGAATTCCATTGTGGCGGCATTGCTGGTCTAAACCCACTACACGTTTTATTTACTGAGTTGTTAGGAACCAGGCCCCTGCCAGAGCAGGGGAGATATTGGAGGTTGTAAATAAGCTCCAACAAGGCCGCTGTGGGGGCCTTTATATATGTCTCCCCCAAGAATGTGTGTGCGTGCGTGCGTGTGTGTGTGTGTGTGTGTGTGTGTATACAGTTACATACATGAACCTAAACACAGACACATAGAAAGGCTACCAGATGTACTCAGTACAGAAATACATTTGTTTTCATTTGGGTTCTTTTAAAGTTGAGATGAATCAACTTGGTGAGAAATGAAATTGGGAGGTTGCGTTGCGGTGTGTGGGGGAAAACTAAGTCTGAGATGTGCAGCCTATTCTTATCTATGCATTCCTCTATTGATTGCAGGTGTATCTTTGAACTGTAGTGAACTGAGGCCTGTCTTTACTCTTTTAACCAGCGCACCTCACCCCTTCCTGTCTGGGAGGAGGGCGGGGTGGGGTCACAGAAGCCATAGCTGACCCAGTACCCCCTCGGTCAATGCTGGACACCAGCCATGCAGTCAGTTACAGCTGGATATAGGGGGCTCACTTTAAACCCTCGTTGAAAGGTCACGCCAGTTCGGGTTTCCCAGCCGTCAACATGGACATCAGTCACCCCACCCTTGGTTAGGTGTCGGGGACAGACTGCCCTCCCCTCGGGCCTGATCTCTTTTGACGGTTACAAGACGGATGACGCGTTAAGTAGAGGGCTGCTGTTCAGCCTCACCGGCCTCACCCCAGCCCCGACCCGACCCCCGCGCCTGACCCTCTCCTCCCCCGCCCCCTACAGAAACGGGAGAGGAGCGGAAGATGGAGTTCCTGGTGCAGCCGGTGCCGGTGGCCAAGTTGGTGGGGACCAACGTGCTGCTGCCGTGCGTGGTGGCGGGCTACCCTGCCCCGTACGTCCGCTGGATGTTTGGAGACGAGCAGCTGGAAGAGAGGTGAGGTCCACCTACCCCTCACACGAACACTCACCTGATTAAAGGTGGAGTCAGCTATTGTAGTCTGTATGTATGTCAAATTCAGATAGCTGTGTGTGCGCGTGCGCTGGAAAAACAATCAGGTGTTTCTACACAACTTTGACTCTTAAACAAAGTGGTGCAGATCGCACAACACCATAACCTTGGTAATGGTGAACAATGTGTCTGGGCCGGAGCTTCTGAGGGAGGTTTTGTTCGAGGTGTTATAGGCATTGAAGGAAAATTACTTTCTCCCGAATCTCTGACTCCACATTTAATGCAAGAAGAAAAATCTGGTTTACATCATTTGATAATTCTAATCTGGTTTACATCATTTGATAATTCAATAGGTGAAGTGTTATTTAGGAAAGTGAAATGAAGACGTGAGAGTATCAATGATTAAAATGTCAAAATCGCACCAATCAGAAGCACTGGTTAAAAGCAGATCAAGGTTTAGCTAGATGCGTACATACAATTCAAAAGATGGTCCAGTGGTCTAAATCAGCCTGGTTTGATGAATGATTGCTGAGCATGTAAACGTTAGCAAAACAGAATGAGAAAAAGTATATTTCCCATTCACTGGAGTGATAGCAATTTACCTCAAGGTAAACACATTTGCCAGTCAGCTTCGCTTATCATTAATTTGGCACAGATCATTTGCCAGTACAGCAGTACAGTGCATGTGTGAGTTCCCTGGTGGGTCACCCACAACCCCTCCCGCTTCTGGACAGCTAGTCTACGGCTCCATTGTACCCTCTGCCAGTGGCCTTGAATGCAAGCACTTCAAGTGCTGGCACCTGCTACCGAATGTGTTGGTGCCATGGTGCCACTTCTGCACCAAGTGGTGGTGCATTCTGCTGGGAGACAGGGCTCCCAAGTCTCCAGCGCTGGGGAAGTCCACATGCGAGAAGCCAAGGGAAGACGTTTTCACTGCGCCGGCTCTCATTAGCTCAGACTAGCTGCCCAAATCACTTCAGAGAGAATTGGACTGGAGTTTCATTCTTGCCAATTATGAATTAACTTTACTATAACCTTTGCTATGTTCTGGCTCCTTTGAGTAATATATTTGGACCTGGCTTTAGGGCCATGTAAGACTAGCTTGAAAAGGGCCCATTAATCTCAATTTCTATACTGTAGTAGACAGAGGAAAAGATTTCAGCCGTCAGTAAAATTAAATATTGGGTCACTGCATCTAAAACCTGGAGGCTCCAATGTATTATCTAAGAGAACGTCTGTTATCTAACCCAGTATGTAGCTCCCACCAGAGGAACCTATCTCTACCCGTGTTCTTAACTTGAGTTAAGAGAGTACCCCTAACTGTCAGTGGAAACTGGATAATAGGGTGTCTATTAAAGTATCTTATATTAATTACAAAATGCCTCCAGTAGTCCATATCTTCTCCTAGGGTGCCGGAGTGCCTCCATTGGTAATTGGTAAGCACCTGCTCGGCTCTACAAGAATTCAAGTTCTTCACATGTTGTGAAGAGCGTTAATGGATGCTAATGACAAATGCTGTTAGCATTTGTCATGTGTGTCATGTGACACAAGGTTAAAACTGAACAATGGTGCAATCTCGTGAAGTAAGTAACCATTGTCAGACAGATGACATATACAATTGAAATGGTATTATATAACACTGTTTATGTTTGTTTTTGTTAGAGGTGCCTAGCAGTCACGCTCCATTGTTTCCGCAAGGTGACATTAATGATTATGAACAAAATGGCCAAGGGATAATCGACCCAGTTTTCATGAATGTCGAACTAAGTGAATCACAACTGAAGAGTGCTGGACAATGTTGTTATGGCTACAAAGTGCATAACGGTGGATTACCATCATCTGGAAAACCAAATATGATGTCATTACACAATACATTTTCTAGTTGCATGTCGTCTGGTGAGACTGATTGCTACACACAATTTCACCATTGTTGAAATGTAATCTCGCGTGCCGACACTCGTTATCATCCATTGGACCTGTGGTCTGACCGTCGGCAACCCATCACCCTATTAACACCAGCACAGTTCATATCTTTATTTCTGCCAGTGCCAACACAAAGGTATGGTAAATAAATACCCACTACCCACAAGTGTTAGACTGTATGACACTGTCAGTTTCAGGACAAAATGCAAACAAATTGCCACATACAGTAGCTTGCTGTTCTCCTGAGAGCCTTGTGTGTTCTCCAAGCTTTGAGGGAAGCTGGTGTCAGTTTGTAATTAGAGTGGTGTGTCAGGGGTTGGCGGAGGAATGGAAGGAGGAGGGTGAATCTGCGGAGCTCCTAATTGGTCTTTGGAGCAGAACACGGAGCAAACCATGTCCTTTAAAGTGGCGATGGCGGAGCTCAAGAGATGAGAGAGAGGTTTGTGGATGTGTCAGAGCCGGTGACTTGCTTACTGCTCTTTTAATGTGACCATGTCTGTCTCATATGTCCATTCATCCATTCATGTCAAAGCATTTATCGAGTATACTGTAGTACAGTATGTGGGTTTGGTGAGTAGTGTATCAGCTCTATATACTGTAGACTGAGGTGTATCAGTTATTCAAGAAGCCTTCCACTTCTAAAATGTACTGGGAGCAATATCCTCAGAGCCCTCTAGTGTTGGAGATCCACCTTATTTTTCAACTAAGTATTATTAATATACTGTAAGTGAAAATCTGACCAGGGTCATGACTTGTGACTAATTGCCACATTCACTTAAACTACATGTAGCTATAGAAGAGGCCAAGTGGCCAAGCTCCTTGTGCCATCCATTTAACCCTCAGAAGTAGCATGATAGACTATAGACACCTCTGGAAGCCTCTTTGGATACATTCCTTTTCAGATAACCATGTTTCATCAATAGCATCCTCAAGTCCTCAGTATGCAGTGAAAGATTGGCCTTTGAATTTAGCTGCACAGTTTGGTTTTGCTGTACATGCTGGTTCTGGGCGACACTCATGAAAAGAACAGCCAGCTTTTGTTCTTGGGAGAGTATCACTCGATCACCTAATAGAATTTCCCGGCAGTCAATAAAATGGATGAATTATGTATGGCGGCCAGCGACGGGGAAATAGACCAAGCATGCAAATCGGCCTTCCTCCTAAGCCTCCAAGCCATCTGTCTACTCCCCCTCCTCATGTTCTCTCCCTCATTTAAATATGATTGTGTTTATTATATTTACTTATGTATGAACCCGGCGCTCTGCGGGAGATGCATTTATAATAGAACTTTAATGGGAGTGCGGTTCTCACCTCCAGACATGCTGCTTCTACGGACACACATGCCGAACAAAAACATCAACATCTTCCCACTCGGTGGCCTTGGGAAGTCCTTACGGGGTTGTGAGCCTACAGCAGTCAACCTGCACGGAGCCAATTCATTATGACCGTCATATATCATCTGCTTGTTCCTCATAGAAGCATTTTCTACATACCTCTGCCAGTGTTTCTCATTCTGACATGGCATTCTTCTTCCATTACCATCACATGACATTATTTACTGAAATTTTCTGTAGGCGATGGTGACAATGAAACTTATTACCTGCTTTGATACTATATTACTGGTCCTCTCCCAAACAATCTTATTGATTTCTATACAAGGTTTACACACTCGACCTCACTCTAAATCTAGTTTTGGTTCATCTGAACGGGCTGAACAGAATTTAATCGTGATTTCAATTTTGGCTCTTAACAATTACAGAAACAATATAATCTAGGAAAAACTATTATTTTGCACATTATGTTTTGCAAGTAAACTCTTATTTTGTATTGTATTCTGAATGTCAGGCACGCACTCACTTTTACACATTACAGGGTGTAAGCGAAATATCAACATGAAAAGTATTAAGGATATTTCAAAGTTGAAAATGTTTTAACTGTTCATTTGTTTCACTGTTTAGGTGCAGTACATTTTCAAAGTCAATGAGTAATCATATTAAATTGTGATTTCAATATTGACCAAAATAATTGTGATAACTTTTTCCATAATCGAGCAGCCGTAATCTGAACCCTTGGTTCTGGTAAAATGATTTTAGAGGCTATCACCTATCAAATGGCCTACGATATTTTTCTCATTTTGTTTTTGTTCAGTGGCAGTATTAGTAAGACTAATGCCACATTCTCACCCCTTGCTAATTGCTTACTCTGTAAATGCAAATATATTGTTGTTCCAAATGTGAATGAAAATAGTAGAGTCACATTATGGGCGTTTTCCCTATTTGGTCAGCTGTCAAACATAAATATAAGTGTCATTAAACAGGCACAGAACAAGATATCCTCCAAATAGGTCTGTCAGAAGGACCACATATGGTCCAGAATAAGAATATGCTATTGTTTTATTATTAATATTCTAGGAATGTGAGATAAAGAATTCCAAGTTATTTCGGACATACTTCATAAAGCTGGAACGGTCCGGAATGCTTGTAAAATGGTTCTCAATGTAAATGGCGCACGGTGATTCGCGGCGGTTTCAGATTAGTGTGAGACCCTCAGTTAGGTTTTCAGAGCTAGAGTTTCCTTACGGGCACTGTGTGAATAAGAGATGGGGTGGGAAGATTGAGCTTGGGTTGAGGCACTGCTTTCACTGCCATGTTGGTGCCAAGAAGAGCAGACAAGTAGCACTGTTCCCTGCCAATGGAGCATGGTGGCTTATTTTAGTTTGCCTCTCGGTTTACAGTACACCTGGAATGTACAGGCTAACCCCCGTCTGTCTGGCCGCAAGGCACACCTCCTGTCAAGGCGCCTACTGTCCGCTGTTGCACGTACAGCAGTAAGTGTGCACACCACCAGGGTTACTGATCACCCAATATGTGTATTGCCCGCCTTAACTCAGTTCACGGAACTGATGAAATTAGCTACCAGGCGGAGCCAATCTTTGATAACACTGTGCGATCAATACAAATGATCTGGGACTACAAGACAATGCGGTGTTAGATTAATAAGACGACGCACACATCTGAGATACAAGTGAGGCCTTGCAAGTACAGACTAATCATCAAAACATCCTAGAATGAAGGAGGATGGGAATAAATAAAGGAATATATGAAAGAGTTGTTTGTATCTCCGGGGCCCTACAGCTCTCCTTCACGAAGTATGGGTAAACAAACATGTTTCCATGGCTGACTCACCCATGAGTCCCCGGCCAGTCAACATGTTGCCATCGATTTTTACTTTGTCACACTCTGCTCCAGAGCACTTATTTTACCTTGGTGTCTCAATGTAACAGCAGGTGGACACACAAGCATATGATTTGTTTCTGTGGGGAAAATGATTTAAAAAGTCCTTCAGATTTTTAAGGCGCCAACATGAAAGCGGTGGTTTTCCTCGTCAGTTAGGGCAGTTCAGGTTGACCTACGCTACAGTAGAACATCTGGACTAGCATGCTAGTTGGCGTAGAGGTGGCAGGAGTCTATGTACTGAACGTCTGGAAGAGTAAGAGACAAATCGAGGTAAAAAGGGAAGAAAGTGTAGAGCTCCGCGCTCCCTTAATCTATCAATACTGAAAGCCTAATTTTGCTGTGGAGGTCCAGTTGTTTCATTTGCCCTTAGTGTTTCGTTTGCCCTTGAAGCGTTGGCCAACCTATGGCTCAGATCCACTGATTGCATTGCTAACATACACGCGCGTGATAATTCACAGCTTCCTCCTCACACAGATGCACTGACCTCACGGGCCTGCTGACTCATGCCGTACCCTCTTTTATTCACACGTGGTCTGTGTAATGGCAGCGGGAACATCTTTGGCTGGACTAGTGGAAGGAGGGGCATCTGCTTTGGCTCTCCAAAGTGTTTACAGGAGAATCCATTGTTAACTTTTTCAGGCCAGTTGACAGGAAGGAACATAGGGCATGTCAGTCGGTGTGAATCGAACATGAATGGAGTTTATGCTGTAGAGATGGATGATGTTGTTTTAGGTTGACACATTAGTATCTCAGCCTTTTTCAAACTGTCACCCCTAAAGCAAATAACCATGTTTATCTATGGTCACCTGCTAACATCACCCACCTCACAAAGGCAACTCTGAAATGGTCATGACAGGCAAGCTCATCGCACGTCAACACGGCCCCTAATTAATTAACATCATCTCATTCAACCTGCCCAGTTGCCTTTTATCAGCATGTCACCGTAAGCAGATACAATTAAGTAGATACAATTAAGTAGATACAATTGACAGTTCAAATTGTTATATAATGCTGTGTTCGAGCATACCTCGGAACTCGGAAGTTCCGACTTCCGACATGTTTAATATATGGTTAATATATAATATTCATTCATTTGTATTATTTTTCCGAGTTCCAAGGTATGCTCGAACGCAGCATATTACATCAGTTGTTTTGTGGATGACTAATGTTTAATGCATTTTTAATCAGTGCCTCACTTGTTTGTCCCAGTGACAGTACTGTTAATGCAGCATAGCTTTTATATAAGGACCTTGCCTCACTGTAGTCTATGACAATGGCTAAAAATGTGATTGAAACTCTTGCCATTCTTTTTCAGAACACTTCCTTAACATACTGAATAATGGACACACTCCTCATTCAACAGAGCACTTACTGTAGCTGTACAGTAGCAATTAGCACTAAATGGACTTCTCTAAACATAGACAGACATTGTGCAGTGCTTTTACATTACTACACCCTTTTAAACACATTAGCTTGGTTCATCATCTGCGGTGCAAAACAAAGGGCTATGGGTCTAACAACAGACACTTTGACTACAAGAATGCCTGATTTAGTGGAACCAGGGTGAAACTTTGATTAATAGTCTCCGACAACGATTTGGGCTACTGTGGAAGCCAGCTGTATACGTTCCCAAAGGGCTGTGACCTTCTTTAGAAACCTTAAGCTGACCAACAGGGACAAGCAAAGGATATAAAAGGTGTATACAGTTGCAAGGCGTTTGACATTTGTATTTGCTGTGTGTAGAACAGTCTCAGGTCTCAGAGAGAGTACAAAAGCTTCTTTGTACTTATGCTTCCCTCTGATGAAAGGGGTTATGTTCTGAAAGGCCTCGGCTGTATGCTTATCTTTTACAGTTGTATGTGCTCCAGGGCAGGTCCAGGTTACTGTTGTGGTGCAATGCAGCTGCCCACTAGAAGCTCACCGCAAGGCAGCAGTCTCAACAACAAGCCGCCACCTTTAGAAATCTTTTGGTCAGATGAGATGCTGACGACACACACCATGGATAGTGGCTCACATGCCATCTGTTGGGCGCTGTCGTCTGAAGAATTCAGTGCCATGCTCTACTGACTTGAGCGCAGTGCAGGACCACATGAACATAGAGTGGCCCATGTGTTTCACAGGTGCATGATGGGCTGACTGTGCCCCATGTCATTGCGGACATATTAACAACGTACTGTTTCAGTGCTACATTTGGGATTCTGGAGTTAAACTGAAATAAGACAATTCAGTCAGTTTCTTTGTGGGTCGAAAACGTGTTTCAGCATGCCGATCATATTTGGCTCGCCCTGGGACGTCATGAGAATGATATCATCCCCATCTTGAGTATTATTAGTAGTATGTATCTTTCTTGCAAGCTTTGCACCCGCTAGCATTATGAAGCTAGCTAGGTGTGCATGCTGCTCTGTTGTCGGCTGCACAGAGCAGCATGCATGGTTACATCAACCCTTAGCCTCATAGGACAGAACAGCTGAGTGGCTTGAGTTTATATCAAGAGCTTTTCTATCAACGTAAGAGAAATGGCTAAATTACATGTGTTACTTGCATTTGCTTAAATACCAGAAGCATAGTTTTGCATAAAACATACATATCATCAAACATATCATTTAAGTTATAGCACACATTCTGGCAATAACCTACCAAAAGCAGAGGGCTGTGATTCCTGAAAGGCGTCTCTGCTAGTATAACCTTCATTCATGATATAATACTGTGCTTGTGGATACATGACTCTGGTGAGGAGCTTCATCAAAACGTCACACCCCTGTTCCGCCATGTCGGTTCTCCCAGTTACACAGACATTGTTCCGGCGCTGTGAATAGCTCCTTTGTCATCTCAGGTGAGGAACAACAATAACCAGCCCCCCCCACCCCCCACCCACCGCCATCTTTACGCCTAGGCGAGGTGGAATGAAGGTGCAGTATTCCATGAAAAAAAAGAAAATGGCTTCTGGTCCAAAGCAGTATGTTGCACTGCTGTGTCAGATGTGCAAAGACATCCTTACGTAGACACAGCGGAAGAAGGTGAGCAGTGGCTCATTGGCATTTAAAGGAACAGCTACGCAAACTGAACAGGGCTCTGTAGAAAGGGTTGAGAATGATGCTGTTGTACTTTGTCCTTGTGGTATTTTGACCTAAGCATATTACAGACACTTCAAAAAGAGAGCATAGGTAAAAAGAAAAAGTGGTATTTTAAATATTTTCCTTCTACAGTTTATTTACAGTTTAAAATCCCTCTTTCTGTTTGTCGGTAGATCCTTACTATTGAAGCTTCGCTATAAGGTTTGGGGAGTAGGCTGTCTGTTTTCCTATTGCAAATAACCCTAGGCTCTAGGCTCTAGGCTATTTAAGTTAACGCTATTAATTTAAAAAATAACAATGAAATGCTCAAATGGGTTGCCAGATATGCTTGGGCGGTCGTAATATACCTGGGTATGTCTCCTTTAACTGTTTCAAATCTAGAGGGTATGTTTTCTATATTTAACTGGGTCCTCTGCAGAACCCCCCCAAACCTGTTTATATAGTGATGCCCTCTCAGTGACAGGTAGAGTGCCACTCCAATGCCTGCCTCTCTCTCTTTCCCTCCACACACGCGCACGCATGCACGCAGGCACGCACACACACACACACACACACACACACAGAGAGACAGACGGCCTCTGGGGCCAGCACTGAGTAAAAGAGAGAGAGAGGGAGAGAGAGAGAGCTTGATTCAGGAGTTTGTTTAAAGCTCAATCAGCTGCAGTGTAACCCCTCAGTGTTTCCTTTGTGTGAAACCACGCCCCCTGTGCCGGCCATGATGGACTGTTCCAGACGCTATCGTTCTTGTTGTTAGCACCATTTATCCTTTGACCTGCATCACTTTCTCTGTGTCTCTGTGTCTCTCTCTCTCTCTCGATGTCTCTGTAAGGTATTGATTTACAGTATTTGGCTCATCCTCATGCTACCATGTCTAAGTGGTAGCCATGTAGCTCCACCGCTTCCCTTGTGGGTCTTCTGGGGAAACTCTCTTTTCTTTGGACAGTTTAATACGACGCGGGGAAGGTCACGGGGTTAGAGGAAATGCCTATGCTAGTAGATATGAGAGCTTATTTTTAGATTGGGGGCCAATAGTTATTTTTAATGCGCTGTTAGCATGGTTGGTTGTTATTTCTGGGTTATGGTGTAAATCTGTTGTGCATTACATATTCTAGTCTTTTTATACGCAATGTAATGTCAATGAGTATGGTGTGTGTGTGTGCGTGTGGTCTAAACTGATATATTCAGCAATCCACTGATGTTCTCTAGCCTGGATCCATGCCCAGTGGGTCTGGTCCTGTACCCCTGTCAGACAACTTCCCAATCACAGAGCCTTCAATGAAACATGGGTTAGGGGGCAGTGCCGTGTGTTCATCCGTAAAGAATGTTTGTCAAATTCAGTGAATATCTCCTCACGGTCCACTGGGTGTCCATTCTGTGTGCTGCAAAGGAATCTGGTCTTCCTACACAGCCCCGGCTCTGTGAATGGGGAAAACAGTAGGCCACATATTAAAGGTGTAGTCAGCGCTTTTCAGCTACTTTTTTTGTAAAATCCAGCGAATATCTACTCGTGGTCCTCTAGCTGCCCATTCTGTGTGCGCACTGAAAATATAATCTGGTGTTTCTACACAGCCCTGGCTCTCTGAATATTAACACAATGCGGTGCACACCACACAACACTGTCCCAGCCTTGGTGCCTAATGTGTGGGGCAGAGCTTCTGAGGAAGCACCCCATGGAACTGAAGTGAGCGGTGTTCATGTTCTGATGTTGAGTTCAAACAAACCTCCAGCATTGCTTGCTGCACCTTTAAGATCTCATTGAATCTAGTCAGGAGAAGCGCAGAGTCCCCTTTAGGGAATGCCCTTACTCGTCTTTTACTAATTGATGCCATGACACTGCAGAACCGTCATATTTAGCATGCTGTCAACATATAGCTCTTGTCTGCTTGTGATATACAGTGTTCGGGTGTAGCAGTGGCTTGTCAACTGTCCAATAAAAACTCTTGGGCAGTTGCTGTCTTAATGCTGAATTATGCATCACACGCGTTGAGTGGCAAGCGCACCTTAACTAAGACTGACGCATCATCCAGTATTCAGACGAGTTTCTTACTTTTTTGACCTAACTCTCTCTCCACTCTCTCCTGTCATTTATCCAGCGAGGGTCGAGTGGAGGTTGTTGGCGGGGGCAGTCTCCAGATCAGTGGGCTGACGAAGTGGGATGGAGGTGTCTACACCTGCGTGGCTGATAACTCCAACAGCACCATGGAAGCTCAGGCCCAGCTTACAGTGTTAGGTACAGCAGAGACGGACGCCACCACACACTCTCTACGCACACTTCAGGGTGTGCTCATATTTTAGTGTTCTCTTTAATCATGTTTTGTTTCCGTGATAATGTTTCAAGTTGAACATAAATATTTAGATGTTGAAATGTATTGCACCTGGAATGCCTCCGGTGTTTTCCAGTTTCAATCAGTTGCTTTCCCTATGGAAACACTTGTCGCATTAAATGATCATTATGAGCTGATTTGGATTACACAATGTGAAGGACTATGCTAATGCTGTTTACATTGACTCTCCCAGAGCCCTGCTTTTCCCACTCAAGTTTCTGTTTACAAAAGCATCAAATACAGATGTACAATGCATTCAGAAAGTATTCAGACAAGTGTTCATTTTGGCAGCAATTTTAGATTTGGTCATAGTTTTAATCTTTAGATAAAATGCTTAATAGTTTTATACATTTTAGTCATTTTTATTCTAAATAGTTTGTCTATTTTAGTTGACAAAAATAGAAAAGCGTTTTAGTCAACGAAAAGTAATTACATGCAAGTCAAAATGTTTTCTCTCTTTAAACAAATGCAATGGTCTAGTAGCGGTATGGTCTGTTGCATGCAGATGGTATGGTAGCATAGTTGACAGTCAAGCTATAACCCTTTATTCAGCCTAGTAGTTATTTTGTCCCTTCAAATTCATTCATTCATTTGAACCTGGAAGAGCAACTAAGGTAAGGTAAGGAATCTAGATTAGCGCTGTAGGCTATTTATTTACTTTTTAAGACCAGTATGCATATGACGGTCCTATAAGACTGTCTTGCCTGCCGGCTTTAACATTGTGCTGCAGCCTGCATACTTATGTGTGCAATTACGGTAAATCAGACTAAATTTAAGTATGAAACTATGGTAAATTATATATGCAGTTTTTTAAATTATACCACTAATGTTTTCGTCTCGACTAGTTTTGTCAATGAAAATACTGCTTTTTATTATCAGTTATCTATTTTCATCTCGTTTCGTCAGCGTGGAAAAAGGGGCCTTTCACGAAAATATGACGAAAATATTTGGTCAACGAAATTAACACTGATTCAGACCCCTTCACATTTTTCACATTGGTATATTGCATCATTATATTCTAAAATTATTTAAATTCAAAATTTTCTATTCAAATTTTACATTCAACATTTCGTTAATAACATAACATTTTACTAATTTAGCAAAAAGGAAAAATTTGAATATCACATTGACATAAGTATTCAGACTCTTTATTCAGGACCTTTGGCAGCGATTACAGCCTCAAGTCTTCTTGGTATGAAGCGACAAGCTTTGCACTCTTGAAGTGGAGGATTTTCTTCCATTCTTCACTGCAGATCCTGTCGAGCTCTGCCAGGTTGGCTGGGGACCCTCTGCTAACAGCCATTTTTAGGTCTCTCCAAAGATTGGATTCAAGTCAGGGCTCTAGCTGGGCCAATCAAGGACCTTCACGGAGTCCTTAAGTCACTGCTGCGTTGCCATTGCTGTGTGCTTAGGATCATTATCCTGATGGAAGGTGAACCGTGTGCCAAATCTGAGGTCCTGAGTGCTCTGGACCAGGTTTCCATTAAGGATACCTGTGTACTTTGAGGCGTTCAGCTTTTCCTCAACCCTGACCAGTCTCCCAGTCCCTGCTGCTGAAATACACCCCCACGGCATTGTGCTGCCACCACCATGCTTCACTGTTGGGATGGGGATTGGCCAGATAAGCAGTGCTGGGTTTCCTCCATACATGGTGCTTAGAATTGAGGCCAAATAATTCAATATTGGTTTCAGACCAGAGAATATTGTCTCTCTCATCTTGAGAGTCTTTTAGGTGCGTTTTTGGTGGGCTTTCTTGTGTCTTTGATTGAAGAGGGGCTTGCATCCCAGATCTGTGGTGTGTTAAGCCCCGGATACACTGCAAGCGACCAGAAGCGATGTAGCAACCAGAGACAATTGAAAGTTAATGTGATTCAGCGACTTGAAGCGACGACAGGTGAAGTAACAGTGTGTCCGGGCTTTTACAGTATTGGACCTTAAATACACAGGTGTGTGCCTTGCCAAATCATATCTAATCAATTGAATTGGCCACAGGTGGACTCCAATCAAGCAGTAGAAGCATCTGAGATGATCAAGAGAAATTGAAATTTCAAGCATGATAGTAGGGAATACTATATATTGGATGTTTCAGTTTTTCCTTTTTTGATAATTTCTAAAACTTTGTTTTCACTGCCATTATGTGTCTTTGAATATAGATTGAAAAGGGGGAAAATTAATGTAAATGATTTTAGCATAAAGCAGCAACATAACAAATTGTGAGAAAAAGTGAAAGGGTCTGAATACTTTCTGAATGCACTGTACATGTAACTATGATTTATGGTGAACATGGCTTACATTTTGTTCCATTGACTATGCACACTTAAATAACTAAGTCTGATGTGGTATATACAGTAGTACCACATAAGCCTTACAGTTATTTAAATGCATCTGCATCGTATGTGATTTTCACATGTAACACGTGATTTAGTTTCAGCAAGAGGTTTCACTACACCGGACAATGTTATATTTAGTCTGTAGGAGCATTAACTTAGGCCAAGTCAATGCCCTTGAAGTTTTCATGTATTGTTCCAAAAATAAGTCGAAATGTTGCCGTCTTAATTGAATGCAAGATTTTAAAATGTTATACTACAGTAGTTTATCAATGCTATCGGACATTCTATCGGACATTTATGAAAAATGGACTCCCAAATAGTAAGTGAAGGATTACTGTATGAAATATGTATGACTAGGTATCCTCATCTTATTCAAGGTCAAACTGCAAAGGGACCAGACTGCTGATGTTACATTATTCATTTCTAAAAATGTAGTGTTGATGAAGAAAATTGAATTCAACACATGGGGTTGCTTTCCAGGAGTATCAATTACCACACTCCAGCAACCCTTAGACTTGGTTTCCTGAGAGAATACTGACGTGTATCGGCTTTGTCAAAGCTCCACTTCTTCAGGGAATAATCTGCTCTATCAGGGTGCAGGGAAATATTTTACTCAGCCCTGGAAATCTTGAGTATCCGTTTCACAATATAAAATGTGATACATTCAGCATATGAGTTGAGTCCATGTAAAACGAGCAAACTGTTTAACGGGAACGTATGGAGCCCTGCTGGAATGCCCTGCCGAGCCTAAGAAATACCACATTTCATGTTTTTTGTTCAAATGAGAACAATTGGACGTTTAATCTATATGAAGTAGATAGCAATGGTGACACTTGACCTGGCTAGGAGCGGAAATCCACACAAACTCTACATGTGTTTGTGTGAGTGAGCCAACTAAATTCAATGTGATGTTTGCAACATGGAAATGCTCCATATGGAAACATGGAAGGCCTCTTGTCCACCTCATTTCTTTTCACACACAGCTACAACGTTTCCACCTCTTTCTTATGACTTCCGTTTTGCTTGTCTTTATGTGGAATGTTGAGAGGAGTATGTCACTGGAAAATGTATTTAATTATTCATCTGTCTTGTCTATATTCTGTTCATCTACCTTTCACTAAGGATTTACCAATGCTACGAGAGCGATACTATGAGAGTGAGATTCAATCACCCGTGCAGCTGGTTCAGTGTTCATCGTAACGGCAAGGGCAAGCCGAATGCAGTCCCATGTTTACCTTTGTTTTGTCTTATTCTCTGTACTTTACTGTCACTAAGTTTTGTTTTTCAGTGGAGGATACAACTTATCTGGTTCTGGCTGCATGTTGATAGAAACAGCATTTATAGAAGTATTAATAGATTGCTAATTGTATATTTGTTGTGTCTGAACAGCCCGTAAAGTAAATGCCCTTGTCTAGTTAAGTCTTATTTAAAATGTTCATGGCACTGCATATGCAGGCCGTGTCTAAGCCGTTTATTTCATTCACACAGGCAAAGTTCATGCAGCGTTAGTTAAGCAGCTTCATTGTTTCAAAGTTCAGCATGTAGCTTCTGTGTCCGTGTGAAATTCCCCCTGTGCTTTCCTGGTCTGCCTTTTCTAGGGAGACACTAGGCGATTAGCAAACAACTCACACCTGTTCCCAATCCCCGTTGAGTCCCGTGAACACACACTCCCAACACACACTCTCAAACGGAGCTAAAATACACACTACACTGCTAGACATTAATCATTAAAATAGCGTGATCTTAATTGTATTAGTCTCATACCGAGGCAGCAGAGAACAGGTATTGACTGATTCACTCTTATGACTACGGGACTGACTGCTTGTATGTCAAGTGATTCCCACAAGGAGCAGTTATGCTTTGGAAAGTCTGCAAATCAATGGGACCTGAATCCATATGAGCAATGAAACAATCTATTTTCTCTGTGACCGGCCTCTCCATGGAGACCTTGGGGCCTTTTTTGCCACAGTAACAAGGTAGAATTGTGCCATTATTCGTGTCGTGGGAACAATGTGGAAACTCAGCCTGGGAGCTCATAAGGAAAGGCCTTCAGGCTGAGGACTTTCCTGGGCTGAAGTCAGGCTTACACATTTGTTTGTGTGGTCAACTTCTGTGTCTGCTGTGTCTGCATGCATACCTGCAAACACGGACGTGGAGCAAACCGTATATTGACTATTTCTGTTGACGAACTCAAACCAATGTGTTTACAGCCTCAGTATAAGCAAGGGAGAATGCCCTTGCATATTTATGTGTGTCTGGATGTGTGGGGACATAAATGTGCATGTGTACTGTTGGTTGTGGCTCTGCTGCAACTTCTCACCCTTTATTAAAGCTGGCAAGAGGATAAATGAGGCCAAAAGAATCAGCAGCTTTTGATTATGGTGCTGTGCGACTGGCGCACCACCCTGACTGGGTGTGTATGCGACATAAATAGTTTCTCCACAAACACGTATGTTGTTGAGTTTTTTTTTATTTGGCGGCCCAGTCAGTGCCCTCCATTCATTATGACCTGATGCTGTTATGTCGTCAGACTGGTTTTTCCATCTGCTGCTTACATCCTGGAAGCGGCCACTGCCTATTAACGTTATACATGCTGCGTTTATTCTGAGCAGTAGAGATTTCCCACTGAGGTGTCATGTCTGTTTAGAGAAGACAAAAAGCTACTCGACAGTTTTTTATTTGTTTATTTATTCTTTATAATCATTGCCGAAGCGTAGAAAACCCGCTGAGGTCCATAATGTCTCTGGACCTATCTTTTAATCCAGTGTAGCACTTGATTTAGTGGTTGTTTTCCCCCAGTTTGAGTCGACAAGAATAGTTGTCTATTAAAGAGTCTTTAGGGAATCTGAGGATGAGATGACAATCAAGTGGATAATTCGGTCTGTTTTTATTGCAACACCCCGTCTTCCTGCCCTCAAACTAGTCACAACATGGACATTAAAGGAAACGTTCCACGGGATATTAAAGCATGCTGATTTTATGAGGGGAAACCCCACCTTTTCCTGTCTTTACTGCAGTGTGTGTGGGGGACCATCAAGTACTGCTGTTGGGTGGCGATAGGTCATGTGTCTGTTCTAGGTTCACACTTCTAAAACCAATGTCTTGAGCGGGGGGCATCATCATGTGAGATACTTCTGTGCAAACATCACCATTCTGCTTGATGCACACAGCCACATGCTGGAGGGGATTCACTGGGGTTGGGATTTAGATTTCCCACATCGCATTGGGGCAGAAGGCAGGTTGGGGTATGCCCAAAGCACTGAATTGCGAAAAGTGTTGCTTGCTTAAGAGGAAGACTGAGAATTATGTCTAAAGCCTTTTAAGTTTAATGTAATTACTTGTGCTAAAATGTAAGATATGCAGAATTCATACCATCCATTGAGGAGGCAGAATCATCAATGTGTAACTGAAAAAAAATGCTAGCAAACTGAATTTGTGCTGAATTAGCGTAAAATATCATACCTTAAGATACTGTAGCTGACAGTGATGGCATCAAGCAACATGCATGATTGATATGTGCTGAGTAAGGTGTTTGCCATGTTGCTTTAACTAATGTTAAATGCAGGACTGCTTTCAACACATCCGTGTGAAGAGCACGTCCTTTTCTGTGGAGACTGTGATTAATGATTGCTTACACCTGTTTACAAAACAGGTTTGATTGTGTTATTTAGACTTGGCTTAAGAAATAGTGCTGTCGCATGATAAACAAACCACACTAACATTTTGTTGTTGAATTCCCCTCACTCATCTGCTCAACTACCGGGGGCATCAAACATCTTGGTAGTTTTAATGCTTAAGCAGTTTGTTTTGGTTGGGTTGGGATTATGAGGAAAAGCAGTTATCTTGAGAAGAGCAGAGCTGGTAATTAGTGTGGTGCTCTCCTTGCCCTCATGGTAAAGTCCCACTGTCCACTTGTCTTTGTCTGGCTTCACAAAGACTACACTGTTCTGGCCAAGCTATCAAAGTGAAGGCTTTCATTTCTGAACTCTGTCCACCGCCAATGTTTACCATTACAATAGACACATGACTATGACCGCACGGCTGTTTGGGTACACACCCACACAAAGATAATATATCCAAAAATGGAAGCGCCATTCATTGGATTGGCCCACACATGCCAGCGATCTCTAAAATGTATTGTTTATGGAATTCTTTCAGAAGCGATGTAGTATAAGTAGTTATTACTACAACCACCTTGCTATTACTTACCTCTATATATACAGTTGGTTTTATATATGAAGCTCAAAGTAAAATCTCTGAATCTGAACGTTTTTTTTTTATTTTACAATCTGACATTAGAGAAGACACACAAGGCCTCTGTTTGGCCGTTCTCTTTTAGCCCTCTGGACTGAGTAGCAGGATACAGTAAAGCATGGTGTGCTAAGATACAGACTAGAGAGATACTAGATACTAGCCCTTGAGAGCTGGCCGCTGACATCCTCTCATCTGTTCTTCTTCTAAACGTCTCTTGATTTCTCTTGCTCTCTTCCTGCCCTTTTCTTTCTGTCACTCTGTTTCTCTGCGCTGCTGTTCAGCAGAGACGATCATTTATCTTTCCAGTACAAGCTAGGAGAGCTTCCTCTGGGATGCGCTCCCAGTTATAAGTCCCTCTGTGGGACGTTTACGCTGCCTGCAAGTCCTCTACTGTACGTCACAGAGCTGTAGGCCTGTCGGCATGCACACGTCCACGCTAAGCAGGTGACCAAGAAATGTCGTACTACTATTGGTGTATGTGTGTGCGTGGGTGTGTGTGCGTACGTGCGTGCGTGCGTGCACACGCAGCGTCACCCTCTCTTGAGTCCCTGACAGCTTCCAGGTCCCTCTAAGCTTTATTGGTATATTTAGGCATTTACGCTCATTGCTCAGTCCAATGGGTTCCAAATGTGCGGACTCCATTTGGAGTAAATGGTGCATGTCAGCTCAGAGGGAGCGACGGAGAGGGCCGCATGGAGCCATTGAGGGAATAGGGAAAGAATGCAAGGAGTTGATAACCAGAGAGAGATCCCTGATCAGTCAGTCTCTGTGACCAGCACGCCCATGCAGTGCACGCACGCACGCACGCGCACACACGCACACCATCACATCATTGCCAGAACAGACACCTCCACCACACCTGCGCGGTAAATGACACAAGCAGATGCATGCCATATACATACGTGAGGCGTGCATAGATAGCTGCCACACCCTCTGCAGAGTGCTGTCAACATTGCACACGCCACACGCATACAATACATGCAGGGAGTGACGCAGAACTATGTACTGTTCACTCTCTGTGCACTGTCTCTCAGACAGGGAGGAAGATGATCACCAGTCGCTGAAGCTTCACAGTTCTGGGTGGTTCCATATGCATATCACAGCCCCACCAAACTCCCCCACACAAACACACGCACACACACAATCGTCCAGCTGTCATCATCCATCATCCGATCTTGACGCTGACACGCGTTAACTCTTTCGACTTCACGTGCACGCCCTCTCCCTGACACCCAAGAAAGCCCGGGCTTTCACCTGTCTCTGCTGCAGGCAAATAACCAGGGGACTCCCCACAGAACCTCATTATTCACAGCACGTATCCATTGTAGCGAGCAGACCACTCACGCACACACACACACATAGCAGGATAATGGCTGTCTCGACTACCATAAAGCCAAACAGCAGCACCAACCTGCAAGTCCAATGATGACTGGATAATCAATCAGCTGTGCTGTATAGTCCTGGGAAAAGTCAAGGAGTTGTTTAGCATGCCAGACAGTGTGCATTCTCTACTGTAGCATCGACGCCATTCTTTGGAGGCTTTACCCGTTCTAATGCATTGTTATGTTAGCAAAACATCTAGATGCATAAAACAAATCTAAGCACTTTGAAGTAAAATATGCTATACATTATGTACTGTAATGGCTGCCTGGTTTTTCCTGTATATTAAACAGTGGCACAAACATATTGCATTGGCGACATCAAAGTTCACACTCCAGTGAAGACTAATTCCCTGAGTAAAGGTTGCTGGGGATAGATTGCGAATGCCACTTTTAATCCGTTAACTAGCAGTTTGATCACGCAGTAAATTAGCCACATCTAATCTACTTGGAGACTTAAACCTACAGTATAGCCCCTCCAGTCGGCATGATATAAATGGGATCCTATTCCTCTAAATATTATTATAATTATATCAGTCCCTCGGCATTGGATGCTAATGGCTAGCTACAGTATCACAGGAGGCAGAGAAAGGCTTGGCATAGCAACAATAAGATCTAAACGGGGTCACTGCTTTTCACAGAACACACATGGGCAGTTGTGCATAAAGAGATGCACGCGCACACACACGCACACACAGACTAGCATAGTCCCTCCCTCTTTACATACACGGCACACGCTGCCATAGCGGAAGGATGACGCCTACGGCCTGTGCTCTGTGACCTTGTTCCAGGGGACAGATGGTTGACGCGCTCGGCCTCCCCAGCAGATCAAATGACTCCTGCCCGGCCCTCATTACCACCGCTGACAGAGAGATGCAAGGGCCGCTTTTTGTGAGACAGACAGTGTAGTGGTGCTATTACAGACAGCTGATGTTGTAGGAGAAGAGGATGTTGGTGTTCTCTTATTTCTTTCTTATGCTGTCAAACATATGTGCGTGTCTGTTCCTGCTCCTTTTTACAATGTTCAGAATGTCTGAAGGTGACGCTGTGAAATGCCCAGAAAATAAGTAGTGCAATTGTTTTGCTTGGACATTTTTGTTTATCCTTCTCAACCGGCGTGTGGCAATCGTGGGTGGCGGGCAGCTTTTGTAAAACGGGCCTGTTTATTTTCTGGCGGATGCCATATTGTAGCTGGCTGCGCCTGTTTAGTTTAGACAACTCTAGTGTATTGCATTTTCCATGGAAATGAACACTCTCAGCCTTTTATCCTCGGCCCTGAATCTCAGTTTCCCACTAGCCGTTTGACTGTTCAACCACAGCGTGGAATGGTATTTGATCTTTTCTGAATTCTCCTCCCCACAGTTCCTCCCAAGTTTGTCAGGCGGCCAGCCAACGTTTACGCCCGCGAGTCCATGGACATCGTCTTTGAGTGCGAGGTCACCGGCTCCCCAGCGCCCACCGTCAAATGGGTGAAGAACGGAGACGCCGTCATTCCCAGTGACTACTTCAAAATCATTGTAAGGCTACTGTGTGATGAGCACGAAGGTCACTCCAATGACTCTCAATGTCAATGTGTCAACCGCACACACCTTTCCATACTGTTACTAGCTCTACGCGATTATGTAACCGCTACAGGTCAAGTCTCATGTTAGAACTGCTGTACACACACACACACACGCACATAGGTGTTTTAGAGTTGTGTCGGTTGTCAGGATTGTCTGGGAATGATTGACATCTTCCTGACTCTTCTGTCAGGTGAAAATTATGCAGCATGTAGTTTTCCCACCTGAACAATATCGTCCAATCAATGGAATCTCTTAACACCTGTGTGAGACTTTGACACGACACTACACACACCTTTAGGTTTTTTTTATGCTTGTCGTTTTACCCTTTCTTTCTATTGTAACTTAACTCATTTCCTTCCTTCCATCCTTTTTGCCTTCTTTCCATGGATCCCTCCTCCCTAACACCGTTCTTGTCCTTCTGTGCCAACAGAAGGAGCACAACCTTCAGGTTCTGGGTCTGGTCAAGTCCGATGAGGGCTTCTACCAGTGTCTGGCTGAGAACGATGCGGGGAACATCCAGTCCAGCGCCCAGCTCATCATCCTCGAGCACGGTACGTCAGTCACCGAGGTGGAGCTCTCATTTCATGTAGCCGTCTCAGCCCCTGTAACGTCTATTGTGCCTAAGTAGCTGCTAGCTCAAATAATACAAGATAATCCCTAATAGCATCACAATTCTCACCCTGAGAGCCACCATGTATAACATTAAAAGGTCTGCAGGGACACCAGAGCCATCAGATGTTTGGTACGCACACAGCCCATTCCACAGCGCCACAGATGTGTGTCAATACAGAACAGTGCTGGGCAGACATCAGAAAGCAGATTGACCCGGGTTAAGACGTAGCATGCTAATGCGTGCCTAGTCCTTTTTTATCAGGTTGTGTTACCCGAGGCAACACATCTCGTCTTTGTGTTGGTGCGGTCAGCTTCAGTGCAGTGTCGGGCACAGACGCACAGGACCGATTGCTAAGCTCAATGTGTGATACAATTGGCATCGGGAAGCGTGTCTTGTTGAGACTGTGGAAAGCTGATATACGGATAAAGTCACAAGTGACAATGAAAGAGAAGCGCAGATGAAACCACAAGGTGTCATAAAAGATTCAGGCACCAAAAATAGAAGCAACTGCAGGGGGATTTTAATAACTTGTAGGATTTCTATTATTGTATTACTTTAGGCTGCTGGAAGAAATGGAAAGAAAATGTAGGTAATTTTGGAGTTTGATGAAAACCCTAAACAAGATTACATGATGAGAAACAAAAGCAGCAGTAAGCGGCACAAATAATAACCTGTGCAAGTGAGATAAGAACACGTCCCCGAGACGCTTGTCAACAGGTAGCCCCAAAACAAAACCAAAGATAACAAGTCGAGGTTGTATCTAAGATTACATTATCTAAATAACATAACATTTACATTTAATGAGATCTATATGACAAGGGAAATTAAAAAGTCAAATCATCCCTGTTACAAAAATACGATATGACATTGCAAACGACGTAGCCCATGTGCTTAAAGCAGGTGTGTACAGTAGATTAGTCCAATCTCTACCCCTCATCTGCCCCCAGCCTTCTCATCAAGACAGTAATAATGATGACTTGCAGCTCTCATAGTGGCATGCTGTATTCCAGTGTGATTCTGTTGGAAGGCCTTAATATATGCCTTTTCTTTTCAGTGTGTGTTAAGTAGCATGCCCAAAGCAGGGTTAGGATGCTTTGACAAAATATGAATCTTCACTTAATCCCTAATTAAAGCCTCATTTTGTAAAAGTGTTCATCAGGCCCAACAATGGACTTGTATAGATAATTTTGATAAACACTGTTGTTCAGGGACAGCTGCTAAACCAAGCAGTCTTTTTAGAGCATTGTTCTATTCAGACCTGTGTTTGTGGACGCTTGGACCAGGTTTATTCTTCCCACCACGGTTTGGTTTCCTGACTGAGAGCAGCTAATCACAGCAGTGCATACGTGTGTGTGTGAGATCAGCTGCATGTGCAAGAGTGTAGCTCTCGGGGCATAGCTAAATAATGAGCTTTAGTTGACTCTGTAATGGAACACTGGATCGCTCTTCTGCTTTATTCTCCACACCACCCTGTGCTGCAGGACGGGGGCACATGCAACCCCCCTGGCCATCTGCCACCTAGGTCGCTCTCTTTCTCTCTCTCCATTTCCTTGCTTGGATAGCCACCTGTCTCTTTGATAGTCTTGCCTACAGGGCCCACTGTTAATTGTGGTGGTCGAATTTAATAAGGCTGAGCGATTAATCGTTTTCAAACCGAAATTGCAATTTGAACCAATGCAATTAGCAAATCGCAAGGCATGCGATTTATATGCGCATCTGACCCAGCGTCAATGGTTGTACGTATTTGCATGCTTGTTTGAGGGTAATTCTAACTAGCCAGCGTGGTGCTCCTCCTAGGTCTACCAGTCATGCTCTGAAATTCAAGACGACTACATTGCTATGCTATACGGCACACCCACCACCAACAACAACACGTGAAACTCAAGGAAAAATTGCCTCCGCTGAGCTAGAAGCAACGTCGGAAAATGTAGGGTAATCCCGAAGAAAAGCAAAGAGTGGTCAACGGACACCACACCTACTGTAATGCGTGCCTGCTGCATTGGTTGTTCCTGAGGAAGTTGTCGGCAGGCCGTATTAGCACGTTTGTGCGCGGCCGTCCAAGATGTGCAGCTATGCCAAATCAACGTGCTGGGTGAGAGAGACTTTAAAAAGGCAGCCAGCGTCCGGTTCACAAGACGCATTGTTTAAAAAAGTAAGACGTAGCATCTATTGACTCTTTTACTGAGATGAACAATGTTTTGCCAGATGCAAACAGTGAATGTAACTCGGTACCGTTGTCGGACATGCTTCATGGCAATGAGAACTTTACGATCTCAGGTGGAACTAGATCATGTCCATGATGAAGTAATGTGTACCGCATCTGTGTAATTAACAGCGCAAATAACCGACTTTAGTTCCGACTGATTGGCTGATCACCAATAAGCCCCATAAAAACAATAAGAACAGCGCCCGTTAAGGTTCACAGACACTGGAACAGTGGAACTATAGTTACTGCAGGATGCATCCACAGGGGAGTTTCTAGGATGAAATATTTGGGGGGGGGGGGGGGGGGGTTTGCTCATTTTAAATTAGCACCAAAG
>JAODUH010013895.1:2859-27930 GCA_027564835.1 Typhlichthys subterraneus | reverse complement strand
TCCTATATTCGGACCAATACGATATAAGAAGCTACAACCGGCTAATATGGGGCTGGGGGAATTTGTGCTTAGATAGCGCACGCCCTAATCAGACGTCATATTCGCTGGGCTAGCCTCATGAAAAAAATAAAATGTAAACATTGCGGTTTGTGGTACCGGCGGTTGCTTTCCACGGCCTGCGGTTGGGTTAGCAACACCGCGGTATTCCAATGTTGCGGTTATCGCGACAGCCCTAGTTGACATTACATCTTTGACAGTCAAACCATCTGCTTTCCAAGGAAAGCATCAAATCTGGTAAAACCTTATGTGTCTGCTGCTAGCCTGCTAATCGTTTTTGTTTTGCTAGCATGGTGTATGAATTCCACATAAGTGCATTCATGTGGAAATAGGAGTTGAAACAAAAAGCATCTCTCTTAAAGCTGGACAGACTCTCTACAATAACCGTACAGTAGTACAGTAGATATCGACATTTGAGTGCTGAGAGCTGATTATATTTGTAAAGGAACCTTTACAAATACAACCTTTTCTTATTGACACTAATCACTGGTAAATTGCCGCTGTACTAAAATATCAGAACAAATAAAGCCACTGTAACAATTAACAAGCTCTTTACAAAACAGATTTGTTATTGGACAGACAGACAGACAGACAGAGGGGCCCACCTGTCTTGCCGTAGGGACAGAAACAGACAAAGGATGCCACTCGGTCGATGCAGGTGGAACCTGGACTGCAGGCGGCTGTGGCACAGTCGTCGATGTTCTCCGAGCAGTCCGATCCGCTCCAACCATTCACGCACACGCACCCATAGCTTCCCACGACGTTGCTGCAGGTGCCTCCGTTCTGGCAGGTGTTGGGCTGTAGGCGACACTCGTCCACATCCTCTCTACAGTGCTGGCCTATAGGGGGAGAGAGAGACACAGCATGCGAACACCACTTGACAACAATGCACAGTACATCTAACAGGCACATGCATATTTAATAATGCACGTGTGGACATCTCACACACGGTTACAGGGCTCCCTCTTGCTTACCAGTCCATTCTGGTGGGCACTGACAGTTGTAGGTGTTGACCCCATCCATGCACGTGCCTCCATTGGCACACTGGTGGCCCGGGCAGTCATCAATGTTGTTCTCACAGTTTGTCCCATTGAAACCTGCCACACAGAGCAAGGAAGGCCATGCCAAAATGAGCATAACTTTTCAGTTGAAAGCCATCGCTGCTATTTGCTCATGGTTTTCAGTGCTTCACTGTTTCATTAGTCTCTGCGTTGCTTTTCTACACTTATGTGTATTGTAAACAGTTGATATGACATGCCCCATTACCATTTGTAATGTGTCTTTGTTGCGTCTACAGTGCCACATTACTTTTGCTCTAGCAGACTGTAAAGTGACTATTATAACAGCTCCAACAGGATCCTTCTGTTTGCACCTCAAACAGATCAATGTAACAAATACAGCACAGCAGCGATGCCTTCATTTACAGCCACATGCGATGAATGTGCTCTCCCTCCTGCCTCCTCAGTTTAAAAGTCTTCATGAATCTACATACACACGCTTTTGGGTTAATTTAGCTAATTAGGCCACTTCTTTGGAAAACACAGAACAAAGCAAAATATCATGGCCACCTTAACCGTTCACCTGTCATTAAATCTATCATAACATTTCTTCCTCCCCATTTCTCTTGCATCTTTTTGTACAGTTTAGGGGTCTGATTGGTTGTTTTTACTACAGAAACAGCTTAAAAAACAACAACAAAACTAAACCGCATATACAAATATGCACTCAACAAGCTAAACTAAGTAGTTTCCCCTACCTGGTAAAGAATTTAGCATAGTGCAGAGGCAGATATTACTTATTTTTTAGGTGTACTGTTTAACTAGTTGTTTGCGCTTCATCAATTCAACATCTATAGCATCTCTGGATGGTAATGCTAATAAAGGGTGTAAATCATTCATTCATATAGCCAGACCTGGAAGGCAGTGGCAGCTGTAGCTGGTCTCGGACGTTGGCCGGCAGGTGCCTCCGTTCATACATGGTGAGGGCGAGCAAGGGATGTATGGGGTCTCACAATGACGGCCCGTAAACCCAGGGGCACAGTTACACCTGGATCAGTGGCAGAATGAACATGACCAGTGAGTCTCTATTTAAAAACAGACAGTTTTCCAGGCTTGGTCAGTTGTGATATAAAAAAGGGACCTGAAAGGGTAATTTAGCCAAATATGATTGAGACAAATGTTGCAAACCACTGGTTTAGACTGTCTGCTACTCAAGAATATCACAAAACACAAATCCTATGACAACCTAGTGTTAATGCTCTTCCAGTTTGGCTGCTGCAATGCCATGCCCTTACTTGTAGGAGCCCGGGCTGTTGACGCACACTCCTTCATTGTGGCACGCAGAAGGCGTGACGGCACACTCGTCTGTGTCATTGAGGCAGCGTGGCCCAGTGTAGCCGGCCGGGCAGGAACAGGCGAACTGGCCAGCAGTCAGAGAGCTACAGATGCCGCCGTTGGCACAGGGACTTGACAGACAGCTGTCCTGGCGCTCACACCGCGGCCCTGAAGAGAGAGGTGCTGTTTAATCACCTGGAGACTAATACATGGCTTAATCCCAACCAAGGGTATACCAGCTCTATATGCAATCAGATGACATGCTGTCAACATATCAGTTCATACACTGCACCGTAATATCAATCAGGTTCAGGTCAGGCACAAAACAAACAAGGCCTGTACAGTGCTGGCATGCTGCCTAGTGCTGAGCTCACCTGTCCATCCTCTGGCACACTGACACTTGTACTTGTCGAGTGTTAGCAGTCTGCAGGTGCCTTGGTGGAAGCAGGGGTTATTGGGGTAGCAGGTGGAGTTCTGTGGCGTCTGGCAGGACTGCCCGGTGTAGCCGAGTGGACAAGAGCACGATGCAATGCCAGGGACCATAACACCAGGGGAAACGGTCACCGAGCAGTTTCCTCCGTTGTGGCAATATCCTGGGTAACAAGGGTCCTTGTGATGGCAGTACTCACCCAGGAAGCCTTGCACGCACCTGGACACACACACATATATATGTGGTTAGGATTAGGACTTACAGTACAGTAAACATAACAATAGGCTGTTGTGTACACAATATGACAGCGAGTTTCAGTTTAGTACATGAAATATACCACATCAGAGGACTAACTGGTAAATACAAGTCCTACACAGCAAATGTAAAACGCACATCAAAGAACCAATGCTGGATATTAATAAGACCATTCAAAAAGCCCTAAAAATGAAAAGAAGGAAGGTGTAGTAGGTAACTTGGCATCAGGGTTAACATAAGGGCACAAGCTTCTGTCAAAAAAAGAAGAAGTGTAGAAAGAGAAGGATGTGACGTGCAGTCATGTCTAACTTCACTGCAAAAAATGGCTCTTCAAAAATAAGTAAAATAATTATGAATACAAGGTCCTATTTCCTCATAATAAGTAAATAAATCTGCCAATTGAACAAGTGAACATTTGCTTAGTAAGATTTATTGAAATAAGATATTATAACTGGATAGATGAGCTCCTGTTAGGTAATTGTGTCTTATATTAAGTGCAGTTTGATATTTTTACTAGAAATTAGACAAATATACTTGGTAAGATTTAGATGTTTTGTAGTGCTGTTATTGATTCATCTCTGGCAACAACAACACAAAAAAACTCACAACCAGCTACAGATAACGCTCTGATTAGTAGACACACCCACAAACCTTACACAGTAGTGTGATTCTGATACACCACTTTGTCTTGTGTGTTTATGTGGTCAAGAACAGGAACGGAATGGTCTCGAGCCTCTGCGTCCTTTCACTTTGACACATTTTCTACATAGTGACTCAGCCACATGACATGAGCAGTGGAGAGGAAGTTACCATATTACACAATAAGATGCAGTACAAAAAAACAGCACCATATAACGCTAGCTTTCTATTCCTCTAATTCTACTCTGGGCCCCTCCAGAAGAGTATCCTACTTTCACTCACTGGTTCTCCATTGCTGCCAATAGTGTAGTATCATTCTGAGAAAGAAGCAGGTGATTTTCCACTTGTATGCAATTTTATTTAGCATATATTCCACCACACTGCATGTGGGTAGATTGGAGTGTAGCCTACACGTGTGTGTGCGTGTGTGTGTCACGGGTGGGAAAAACCTGGTAACACCATACAATAGTATCATGATACAGGCAATTTTGCAATCTTTCTCAGCTTGCCTCCTATGTCAGTACTGCTGTGAATACTTTATAATGGAGGCTAAACTGCTCTATAACTCTTAGCCTACCAGTAGGGCTGTCGCGGTGAAGAAAATGTTCATGCAGTGATATAGGTTGGCCAAATAGCGCGGTCTGCGGTATTATCGGCATGTTTTTATTGTGATTGGTCATGTGCGTGGTGGAGAACTTCCGAAATAGTGCTTTTCTGGGGCAATTATCAAGGCAGCGTAATCTCGGCCTGTGGTGAGACAATTGTGCAACAGCATATAGGCTGCCTACCAGTTTAGTACCGGTGTTCTGACTGTACGTACTACTTAGGCGATCACATGTAACTTTGTCCGGCAGATGTTTGGCAAAAATATCAGATGGAAAATATGACTAATTAATTATTATTAAGCATATTAAATAGTGCAAAATCAAACGCCTATGGCGCGCCAAGCGTAGCCTACATCGTCTTGATTAAGGTAGCATGTATGAAGACAGAATGAAGTGATGGCACACAAGGCTGTTTTTGGTTCAACAACCCAAAGGTTTAGGGGACAACATATTACATTTCCTTTCCCACACAAAATACAGACATGTCCCAAAAGAAACACTCGAGAGTGTGCGCTGCCAACACGCCCTAGATCAGACGTCATATTCGATGGGCTAGCCTCATGAAAAAAAAACTAATGTAAAGATTGCGGTAACGGCGGTTGCTTTCCACGGCCCGTGGTTGGGATAGCAGCACCGCGGTATTGCAATATTGCGGTTATCGCGACAGCCCTATCTACAAGTACACCTTAGTATACAAGTACACCTTAGTGTATAAGTACACTAACAGGACCTTTGAAGAAACATAATTTTTATGTCATACTTACCAGTACTAGAGAATAGAGTGTGTGTGTGTGTGTGTGTGTGGCACACGGCAGACACACTGTTTAGGGACTCTTGGCGAGTGGCTGGCTCTCAGGCACAGGCCTACACACACACACACACACACACACACACACACGCCTACCTATCTCCCTGGAGGGGCTCAAGTAACATAATACGGGAGCAGAGACTGAAGAGTGCACACACACACACACACACAGGCGCATGAAGAGACACAGGTGTACACATGCATGCTTAGACAAAGAAGTGTTCTCTCTTTGCCATTTCTAAATGCAAGATTGTTTCTTATTCTATTAAGTATTAGCTCAGGGGCAAGCAGTAACATGTACACAAGTGATTCATGAGACACTGAGGCTGATATTAGGATCTCTGTGAAATAGAGACGAGAATCACAGAGATGGGAATTTATTGGAATTCACTCTCACACGTACTAAATGATCCCTATTGTTGGCCACTCCTCCCAAATGCAGCTTGAAAATATTATGTTGTGAGCGCATGGGAAACTATGGAATCATGCAAGGGAGCAGGCATACAGATCACTTACCTCCACATGTGTGTCATCTTCCTAAATCTTATGAGCTGTGTCTCTTCAAAGAACACAAACACTCCCACATGTACCATACATAATCTGGTGTACACACGTATTACAGCTCCATAGCATATTCACGTCTGTCACACTAGTTTAAACGTTAACGTGACACACATTTCAGCTATAAAATGCGGAGTCAAGATTTCATTGCATATATTTAAATGAAAGAACTACTACACATCATTTGTAACATTATGGTAAATTGGGCTTTCCAAAGTGTGTCCGTAAGAGGCCGTTCTTGTGCCTACAAGGGTCACTAAAAATCTTTGAAACGCAAACACAGGAACAAGGAAAACATAAACAAGGAGAGATAGCTGACACCCGATCTTCAAAGCGGACTGACTTCAGGCCTCCTCACCTTAGCCCTGAATGATTAGACACACTGCACGGCCAGAGAACGCACCCGTCCCATATCTCTATCTTGCCACACTGAAGCCTCTTTAACCCACACACACACACACACACACACACACTCCCCTCTTACACGGCCCAGTGTAAACAAGCACAGATTGGTCATGATATCACAACAAGACGTCTGCCCTGAGAAGGACTACGGCTGCTCTTCTTCTTTCCATAACTCCCCTCTCCCAGAGTAATGACATGGCCTGCTGCCCCGCCACATACATCACATTAGCAGGCTGTCACACAAAGACCACCGTGTCCAGGTTAATGCCAGGTTCGCCTTTCACTGGGAACATTTCACATGTTCTCACTGTAAAAGCTATGGGAAACACGAGATGCAATTTTCTAAAGTCAGGTAGCCACTTTGGGAAATGTGAGGCCTTCGCTTTGTTACGACTCATAAGCCTCTTAAGCTTTACATAAAATGTGTAACACTCCGCTTAACAGTCAGCACCGCATGTATGGCTTTTGTTTGAATTCTGATTTGCTTTCCAAAAAAAAGGTAGTTCCTATAACGTCTGGTTTCAAGCCTGGTCAGGACAACAATCAAAGGCCACTGAAACAAAGAAAACAAATCTAACAGATGATAAAGTATCTTTTCTGGAGCAGTGCCCCACCACACAGTAATCTCCCCCCTGGACATTACTTGCTGCAAAATGTGAACTAATAAAAAAAGATTCCAGGTGGAGCTCTATGAAATTAATTCAACTTTTATCAAACCGGTGTTGACAGAGCTAAATGCCATGGAGTCAGGAAGTGATACAAGTCTGTTGTACAGGTTTCAGTGTGACATTATGAACCTCTGGCTATATCAAAGCAGCCTGGGGTAAACAGACAAGACTGTGCATGATTCACGTTTACTGACAAGAATGAGGCCTCCCCAGTTGACATCTTAAAATGACTCAACTGCACCAAGACAAACTATTACGTCGGATGTGATATAAACGTGCTCCAGCCATTTGATTTTTACACACGCTTGGATGCAGGCATGCATGCGTGCAACACAAGGGGGGGATGCACACACTTACACACTCGTATGCATAAGTTAACTCTACCTTCAGGAAACACTCAGCAGTGAATTTCAGCTGCACAACTTCTCTATAGCATTCTTTGTTATTCGCCGTGTGGGATTTTTCCCTCTCTGCCTCCCTCTCCCTCTCATCCCCCCTGGAGTGTCAGATTTCCACAGCTGGTTCACATTAGCGCCCTGATCTCAAACACATCCCCACCCCCACTGCCTCTCTCACTCCTCCTCTGCCATCATGCCCTTCCTCCCTCCTCTACCTCAGGCTGATCCCTGCCTGTCCTGGCTGGCCATAAGGGCATGAGCACACCCCGAGCCCCAGCCATGCAAAACCTCCCATCCCCACCCTCAACCTCTTCCTTTAGTCAATTCCTCATTCCCAACCCTCCTGTGCAATTCTCCTCTCCTCCCACCTTATAAACTACACCCCCACCACCACAGACTCCACCAACCCTTCTAGGCTAGTCATCCAACACTTACTTAATAAATCTACTTCATGCTCTCTCCCTGCAAATGTCCCACAGACACAGAAGAAGAAACAGAGAGAGAAAGAGAGAGAGAGAGAGAGAAAGAGAGAGAGAGAGAGAGAGAAGTAAGACGAAGAAGAGGGGAGGGAGCTGCCGAAACAGGCTCACATTTCAAAAGCCTTACTGGTTTTGCTGGGACATAGGTTGTCTGCTCTGTGCTCGCTATACTGCTCGCTATACTGCGCCTGTGGTCGTGTGTGAGCGATTGTGTGGATGACACTAGCAATATCCTACATTTGTGGTTTTCAAACCACAGATGTGGGCAACGGAGGGACACAGATGTACACTCCTGCGTCGGGATATATTGTTGGGTTGTGAAATTACTAAAAGCGAGTTAAAGCCAAGGATATGGCCATCTTAAATTTATGTTTTTCTTAGATTTAACATATAGCACCCTATAAAGGAGTTGTGCATGTTACAAAGTACATTTCCTACCAACAAGCGCTGTAGATTTAACCAGTCAAATCCAGTCTTTTTCTGTCCAAAAAACAAACATCATCATTATTACAAATACGAAGATTGCCTATTTAGAATATATAAATAAATAAATAAATAAAAATACCACTGAACCTAGCTGTTGCTTGATTAGACATGGTAATGAAGTTCTGTCACTTTCATCTCAAATTTACTGTGTGCTGATCTGGGTACAAACAGGTTTTTTTCAAGGGGAGAGGACTGACATGACTATTAAAAATAATAGTAATAATAATAAAGAACCCACTATATTGTGGGTTTTTATCTGCTAATGATCTATTTGTCCCGTTTCCCTTAGTAAATAAAAACAACAAAAATAGATTCTGAGTGAAGGCTTGCTGTTGTAGAGAGAGAGAGAGAGAGAGAGAGAGAGAGAGAGAGAGAGAGATAGAGAGTGAGAGAGAGGGAGAGAGAGAGAGAGAGAGAGAGACTGGTATGTGGCTTGGTTTAAGCCACATGATTATTATGGCACTTTAGAGGCAAAGAGCTTTTTTTGGGGGAGAAACATTGTTATATTTATTTTAAAGGAGAATCAAATTGGGAGGCATACTTTTCTTGTGGTACACTGCCTCTCCCCCCTCGGCACTCTATAGCTAATCCACCTTCATATGGGAAACAAGGCAATGAAAATAACATGAGAAGAAGGGAGGAGAAAGTGACACAAACTGAATAGAGGGGAAATATCTGGCACCAAAGGAGAACGGGGGCAAATTAGAATGCAGCTATTTAATGAGAAGTCAGAAGAGAGAGCGAGAGAGAGATAAACTGAAAGAGGGAGAATGGTTTTCAGCATGACCCAAATAAAGCAGTGAGGACAAGGGTGGAGTATGAAGCAGGGCGTTGCAGTCAAGTGTCAGGGAAGTTTAGGGAATACTTTCAAACAGACTGTCAGGCTGCTCCCGGTTGTTCTTTCATTATCCAGTTTCTGTGGTTGTAGGGAGACAGGGAGTCACCACTAGCAACGGTCCCACACATCTAAATCATCTTGGATATAAGCTATTCATAAAGCGCTAGCCATGCATTGCATACAGTATGTGACAAGCTGGCTGTATTTGAAAACGAGATGTGGGCAAATGGCAATAAATTATCAAAAATAAAATTCTGAAATAACTGTGACAGGGCCCTCAAGAGTCTCAGCCACCACTCAGTCTGTGACAGGACGCCACTTGTCACCTTAGCAGCTCGTGGGTTTAGAGTCTGGTCACTACATTCCCCACCTACCTGTGTGTGTATGACAGATACACAAAGAGAGAGAGGCCGCCAACATTATGCCATGTTGACATGCTAACAATCTTGATGTCTAATCACACAGACAGCCACCCTCTTATCTTGAGCCACGTCTACTGTACTGTGAGAGCTGGTTCTCGAGCCTCTGCCAGCTGCATTTCAGCTAGCCCCATACGCATCTGGAAACACACCAAGGCTCAAGGTGTCCCTGCCACACACACACACACACACACACACTCTTATCTTATCAATATGGTGCGGCGATAAGACTCATCTACAGTAGTTTGGGTTGTTTAGTTTGGGTTGAAGCCTTTGGAAAGGTTGAGGGGGGTTGGTTAGGTTTTTGGTAATGTGCTCAGCATGAGTCACACATGTCACATGTGACAACGTGTGTGTGTGTGTGTGTGTATGAGGGCGGTGGATTATAGCAGTGTTTCCCAACCCTGGACCTGGATACCCTGCATGTTTTAGATGTATCGATGCTCCAACACACCTGATTCACATGAATAGCTTGTTATCAGGCTTCTGCAGAGATTGATGACGACCAGGGTTTGAAACACCCACCAAGCTATTTCCGTCTGGCAAGTAAATCTCATAGACTAGCTGCCTCACTGGTGGGTAAATGTTTGAATTAAAATAGGTATACAATAAATCAATCGCTAGTTCTCACTAGCGCTGTTGTCTGTGTTGAGTTTAACACACACACACACACACACAAACATTCCGTGAAGACCAGCGCCACTCTATCTCTGCTCTATCTCTGATAGGCTCTCTGAGCCTGAGCTTTCTTGTCTTAATTAACCAGCCATCTGATCATTCCGTAACAAAACAGCCAAAATAGCCAATCAGAGAGATCAAGGGGAGTAATGTTGCAACGTCTGAACAACAGGAGGAAATATCCAATGTCTAAATAACGAGTTTGAAGTACGGTAGTCTTAGTTAATGTTCAATTTTATTTACTTTAGCGAATATCTTAATTACACCAAACTCCTCCTTGTGAAATAGGCTTTGCATGAAAAATATGTAGTTATAAAGCGGCACTCGCATATGCACTCGTATAGAGAAATAGAGGACACGATCACGCATGCCAGTTTTGGCAGGTTATGACCTTTATTGCGTTACTACAGAGAGAATAAAGTATAAAAACGGTACCATTGGGTACCGGTTCAAATGTAAATGGTACCAGCCTGCACAGCCAGGCTAAATAATATTTAAAAGGATTGCCAACCTTTTAAAAATAAAAACCAGAGGACGAAGCAATGCATAAATACTGTAATGTGAGCATTTGGTGATAACATAGCTGTAAGAGGCTGACTACATTAAGTAGGATATAATGGAGGTAGTAGGTAGAGGCCTATCTATGATGTGGTGATGCTGTGATGACATGCTATTATCCCAATTTATTATTTTGACTGGTAGCAAAAATACTTGACGGGTAGGTTTTTTGATCTATCAGCAGCCACCATCAGACCTTGATGACAACTCATTCATTTGAATCAGGTGTGCTGGATCAGAGTGGGCAAACACTGGATTACAGAACGCTACAAAAGGCGGAGAAAGGAGAAAGTAGGGAACAGTGGTAAAACAATGCAAGGAGGGGTGTTAAAGGGCAAGTCGCTCCAGGTGCCTAACGCTGCTGCAGGGTGTGCTGGGAGTGGGGGTGGGGGGGAGATGGATGAAGAAGAACCAGTGACGGGGTAATCTCTCCATTCTCCACACCCCCACTCTACACTCCTCTCTCAGCATTGCTGAGTTGTTCCGTGAGATAGTCCTCCTCAGATTACCTGAAAAGAAACATCCTCCTTTCTTTAGCTCTTTCTTCCTCTGTCTGCCCCGCGGGAAAGTTCTGCCTGTCAGATCAAACAGGCAGCAGGCCTGCCCTCCAACACCCTGCCTCTCTATCTCAACCATGTCTGGAAGTTAACAAAAACCATAGACGGTCTACAGGCAGAGAGGGAGCCAATGAGCTGTGCCTGTATAGGCCTACTGTATGTGTTTATTATGTGTTGTCTTTCAAATGTTTGTGTTTATGGGTGTGTCTGTGTGTGTATTTATGGGTGTGTGTCTGTGCATGCCATATAGAGACAATCGGTTTGCACCACAGATTGCTGACAGACAAAGGTATCTTGTTCAGAAGGAAAACAGGGTTTAGTTGACAGCATAGTCTGTCTCACCGTGACTGAGATGGCTCAGCTACTAAGTGACTCAACTAGGTTCCATTCTAGCACTGTAATGCCACACTGGCAACACAAACAGCCATGCATTGTCTCCGGCAAACACACGGATTAGCACATTATGGCACAAAACTAAATACATACATTTTGAGGGATTTTTGTCTACTACTGTAAAAGAATATGAATGTCTGGTTTTACAATAGATTCATGAAAAAATATTTTTGCTGCTTCACTTTCAGTGACATCACAGCAGAAAGCATTGTCATCCAGTGTGCAGGGAACCCACATTCTGAAGTCTACAATATGTTGAATACTCAAATGTCCCCAATTAGTATAAATCCCCATTCAGATGCCTCTTCCTATGTAGTTAAAACAAACAAAGCAGTAGAGTGGAAGTGATGTCTGCAGCAGGTGCCTTTCATTATGGAGGTTTATGGTGAGGAAAGCGAAATAATGAAAAAACATTATGATTTTCCCTTTTTTTTATATGAGGACAAAGCAACTGTTTCACATTTGATTTGGGCTGGGTTGAGAGGGCTCGATCGTTTTTGTTTTTTTTATTAACCTTACTATACTGCTCTCCTTTCCGTCCGGTATATCAATATAGTTTCAAAAGAGATATAATATTAGACAATACATATATAGTTTGATTACACGTTCATTCATTAATTGTTCCATAATTTCACTGGGTCAATTGGTCTCTCCCTGCGTGCCCTTGAAACGCTGTTTAGAGTGCAGAGCGCTTGATTCAATGCATTCAGAATGGCAAATATGCAAGATTGACCGTCCACTAGACCAGTGTTTCTCAGTTCTGGTCCTGGGGGACCCATGCCCTGCATGTTTTAGATGTCTCCCTGCTCCAACACACCTGATTCAAATAAATGGGTCTTGGGTTATCAGGCTTCTACTGAGATTCATATTGACCCATTCATTTAAGACTGGTGTGTTGGAGCAGGGAGACATCTAATGCTACATACACATGTACACGTTTTTCTTCGTGATTTGGCCTTTCATCTACATGTAAACGGTGCATCCGATCACCAAAACCAAAGGTTTAGCAAAACGTCTGCCAGAGTGAAGATATTTAAAAACTCAGTCCTGGGTTTTTGGCTTATAACGTCATCTTGGGCGCCGGTCTTTTGTTTGATGTGCGCAGTTAACTGTTTACATCAGAGAGAATATAATTTAACAGAGATATCCCAACAGTCGATTTTTGAAAGGAGGAAGAAGACTTTTCTGAGACCAGAAGCATTACATTTTTGCTTTCATTGAAATGCATTATAATGCTCAATCTTGCTATAATTCTAAACTCTTTGGTTTACATGAGCGCTGTTTGAGCAATGCGGGACGTAGGCAAAATTGTATTGGTTTTACCCTTGCTAACGGGACTTTTTACATGTTTACATACAGTTACTATCCAAAAATATTGACGAGCAGAGGCTCAGAATGCACTATGGAGGTCACTGACAACATTCTGTTACTAGAACCAGTAGTCAGCCTTGTGATTGCCCAAAACATCTTTAAGATTAGGATTATATTGCTAGGAATGCTCTTAACAGGGTTTTCATCATAGTTTTGTGTTTCTTTGTGGACATCATTTTATTTTTAAATATGCTGGTGTGGAATGGATTTTTTTTTTTAAACGAATTAGAAAAAATTAAATTTTAAAATCTAGCTGTGTATGTGTGGATTTAGTCTAAAACATGTAGGGCAGTAGTAGGGCTGTGCATTGGCAAAAATCTGGTGATATGTTAAATATCACGATACGTACTGTATCACGATACAGGGGTCACGATTCTACATAATGAGATACTGTAAGCAAGGCGATATATTGCGATTTCTAATTTGTTGAAAACTGTCAAAGCAATGCTATTGTGTGACTCCACTGCAAAAAATAACAGAAACACTTATGTAAACTTGTTCAGGGACTTCAGACTTTTCTGACCTATAACTGTGTTGATTATAGGGCTGGGCGATATATCAATATTTAATTTATATCGGTATATTTTCAAAAGAGATATAAAATTAATATAATTCATATCGATATAGTTATATTCGCACCTTTTTTCAGAGTAGCCAATAAAAGAGCAGATACAGAGTCACATGCTCAACTTCTGTTTCTGACTAACAGATACAGGTAGCCAGCTAGTATTGCAAGGTACCATGTAACCAAAAACAAATGTGGATTAAATTGAGTAAACTATTATAGCTGCAATTCACAACATCTCTGCTGTGGATTTAACCACGAACAATGACAGTTAAGTAGTTTTTTAACTCACTTTATAGAAAATATCGATATATATTGTGTTTCGGTATTCAACCTAAATATATCTGGATATGATTTTTGGTCCATATCGCCCAGCCCTAGTTGATTATATTCATATTATATACAACACCACCGAAGGGGGTTCTTCAGCCCCCCACTTTAATAACCACTGATAGACATTGACCAAGACATGAGAACACATATCCCCAGTCACAGTGGATATGCACCTCGTTCTCACAGCTATGACTTGCAGTCTCACCGGTTGGATGGCTTTGCTACACCTTGCTCTAGCAGGCAGGGAAGGCCGACCTCTCCCATGAGACTGTAGTTCTTGAACATTCCCTTGTGTTCATAATGAGATGCAAGAGCTACAAACATGTGTCTAACTAGTGGTACTTGCTGTTGCACTAATTATTACTTCTTTAAACTTTGCTTTATCGACAACATACTTTTTGATTTGTTTTATGCATGGTTAATTGCCTTAGTGTGTTGAATTACTAGTGTTTAATACGTGCTTTAGAATCACCCTACTTCAAGCCTGTTTAATCTGACAGGTAGAATTTGCCCGCAAGGCAGAAAGGAAGGAAGAAGGAGAGCTAAAGAAAACAGGATGTTTCTTGTTCAGTGCCTCTATACTATTATGGTATTGCTCTGAGACAGAGCTGCACGACATACACTGGTAGTCAACCCTCTAACCAGCTGTCCAGTGACAATTAGAGAACACAGGTTGTCATAACAGTGGCACTATTATAATGCATCTTATATTCTGACCCCTGGGCTGCTCCAGAAGACATAATTAGCTGGTCCAGCCAAGAGGCCACGGTGGCTGTTTACTTACAACCAGACGCTTTTAATATTCTGGCAAGACTAATAAAAACATAATGAGATTTTCACACAATGAGCCCTTTGACAAATGTACACTGCAGATGAGAGCAGTCCAGCCACACATGGGTGTGTGTGGGTGTGTGGGTGTGTTTGTATTTGTACAAGCCTGCTTGCATGTATAGCATACAGTTGGACTAGTTAAATCCGTTTAAGCCTGCGCTCTGTCAGCTGACTCTCCTAATCTGAAAGAAGCTTCTCTATGTCTCTTCATGGCAACAGGCCCCTCTGCTGCAGTTATCCTCAGTATCATCAAGTACAGTCGCATTTAGGAATACACATCACATAAGCAAACACATACGGTGCACACACACGCCGCACACACACACACACACACAGACACCTGCAGGCCAGTGTTGTATATGACCTTCAGTTATTGGGACAGAATGTCAAACACTGATTAAGGAATGCAACTATCAAAAACTGTAGTGCCAGAATGTTGAAATTCCAAAGCTCTGGGAACAGACACACAGAGTGCTTCACATCGCATTGCAAGAAATACGATAGGTGCATAAACCAGCAGTGGTGTGTTTTCATGGGGGTTCAGGCTTGGGAGTGGCAACTCAATTATAAAGACAGCCCAGCCTTAATTACAAACTAGAAGGTCTGCGACCTTCATGATCTATGAAGTCTTTTCAGTCCTTAAAAGGAATACCTTTTACAGAATATACACAAATATACAGTAACAGGACAGAGGAATAGTCATTGTGATGAAACATTTATTAACAGCATATTTTGTATTCATTTTAATAAGCAACCATGGCAACAAAACAGTGGCGAATACATAATGTCTCTCACATCTCGGTTCTCTCCCGCTCACTAAGAAAACCCATGAGATATGTTAAAAAAGAATATCCTGGAGGTGGACGTGTGTGTATTGGTATTGTTCCCAGACAGTGCTGGTGCACTTTGTCAAACAGAGGAGGCTTTCATTCCCCATTCTGTGCCTGAGTAGAAACTCATGGTCCCGTGGACATGGCTGGGCTTGACATCCCCTCCTGACACATCGCGTTTTTGAACGCAACAGCATTCTGTGTTAATCAGAGTGTTAATCTGTAATCAGGCAAATGTGTGTTCTCTAGTATTGACAGTCTAATTACAGAGCCAGATAGTATTCTTACCTGCAATATCCTGTGCCATTGCTGAAGGTCAGACATGTAGCATTGTTGACGCAAGGCTTCACATCATCCACACACTGCAGAGCTGCAAGAGAGAGGCATTGGTTAAAGTGAGTACAGAACCGGGCACGCAAAGCACACTCAGCTGTTGTTATTCTACTCTCACACTTATCTAAAAACCTAACTCTATTTTAAATCCTTCAGTATTAAAACAGTGGAGTCAGGGATTCTGGATAAAACTTGATAAAAAAAAACACCTCTCCATTCCATGTCATATGGTGCTCTCTCAGAAACTCTGCCAGTGCCAGCCACAAATGACACACGTTGCCAAGGCTAGTCATGTCATGTGGTGCGTTCTGCACCACTTTATTTGTATTCCCATTTAGAGTCAGGACTGTGTAGAAGCCCCTGATTCTTTTTCCAGGATATTTGCATACAATCGTTGACTCCACCTTTAAACGTGAATGTTTATGTGAATGTTAGAAAATAGCCAAAGACTAAGGGACCTAAGTGGTTTTTCATTTAGCTGAATTCTAAATTTAGATTCACTGCAAGAAAAATGTTGCCTGAAAGTCTCCCTTGATCTCCAGAGCTAACCAGAGCTAACCAAGGATGTTATTAAGAAAAGCCTGGGTGCGCGCAACCAGTGGACACAGGGCAGACACAGACGGACAGACGAACAGACAGAAGTGAGCCTTGACAGGGAAAGGCAACAAAGCCTGACTATCCGCCTGCCAGGGAGACACTCCAGCCGGGACACATCCTCCATTGTGTGGCCTCAAGGCCACCAGAGACCCGGGGCACAAGTGGTCTTCACACACACACCATGCTGGCACAACATGTCATACAGAAGAGTGCATTTGTCAGTGTGATATGGTAACAAGATGAAGCCCGCCATTGTGAGTAGAGTGATATATTAACATGTCGTCCTTCCTTTAGTCTTTAGACTACGTATGTCACACACAGTTCTTAAAGATAGTGAGGGAAGGTCAGCTGATTTCAAAGCAACCAAGGCAGGCTTCACGAGACACTGCACAGGAAGTGAGCGCTTACTTCCTGTGTCTACATTAGTCCCTGTGTCAGTCGAACTGCAAAGCGCTATTCAACATGGCAGGCCTAATCTATTAATACATTGTCAACCACACTTACCTAACACACCCTTTCTTAAACTTAAACCTCTGCACATCTCCACAAATATATGTATAATGCTGACTAAAGTGACTTAATTTCTGCTACTTTAAATAAAAACTACGCAGTTTTGCAGATACATGTTTGAAATAAAACTGCTTGTTTGTCTGCCTACCTGTCAAAGTCATATTTATTGTGCAAACTTTGTGAATAATTCATATTCTCATTGTGAATTCTAACTAGCAGTGAGGACAACAGATTGTATGTTTTACTGATGCCTGCATGATGCATGCAGGATCTTGACTCCTCAACCAGTCCTGAACAATCCAGAGACGATCTACAAAAGAGCACTCGTGTTGGTGGCCAGCCGACCAGCATAGGCCATTAGACATGGAGACACATGCACATGAACCACCATGAAATTTTTAAGTCCAGCGCTCAACACATGTTGAGCTTACACACAGAGCGAAAGTGACAACCATAAATACTAAGCTAGTGAGTCTATTTCTCTACTGACCACATGTTTGATTGAAACAGTTATGGGTGGTGTCATGAGGCATGGCAGCACAGCAAGCAGCACATACAGTAAGTAGCATGAGAGGGGAAAACGTCCAAATCAAATTTGGAAAATGTTGAAATACTGTGTACTTGTTTCTGGTGATGTTATGTGCTACATTCCAGGTTTCAGCACACATGTGCATTACTGGGGATCTTAGCAACACAAGAAAATACAGAAGAAGTGAACAGATTAGGCCTTCAAAATGCAGCAAATAAATAGCATTTCTGATGTAGCCTATACTGTAGGAGCAGGGGAGAGGTCATATAGTAAAACAAGGCTGCTGAAGGGGAAAAACTGAATCAAGTAAATGTGAGACAAAGGCAAGGTGGGGTGGGTGAAAAAGCAAAAAGGTTTGCTTTTGTCCTCCGACTGGTCTGACGAGCTCTCCATACACATGCTGTGATGATGCCAGACCCAGTGATCTCACAGGATTTAGGCTGGTCTAGCCATTATTACGCCATTTCCACTGCTCGTGCTTGCACACACATCACTTGAGAGTCACATAACAAACTTTGCTCATGCACTACACACGCATGAACGGCTGCATAATAAATAAATACAACTCTTATTATATTGTTATATTGTGACTGAGGTTTTTGTATCTATATTAATACAGACACATTCCATCCTATCTAGCTAAAGTCAGTTCTCACACTAACTATCAATGAACTGGGGTCATGACAAATTCACATGGATCAGAGCCTTGATAAGGAGCGATTGACAGAGTAAACAGTGAAACCAGGGCTGGCTGGTGTAAACGGGTGAGAATGGCACTAAAGGTAGTTGACTTAATGACAACAACATTACACACAAACACACACACAAAGTCCCAATTCCTGTACTCTTCTCACCGTTCCCCTCTGCCGCTTGTGAGCGTGGGATGGAGAAGGAAAAGTGAGGGAAAAAAGGAACATATGAAGAAAGGGGGCAGATTGAAAGCAGGAGATTTACAGTGGCTGCCTTGCGGCTGATGGTGTGGGGGGCTGGGATGCCTATGTGAGTGAAAAACTGGGAGGAGGCTAATGTGAAGCAGAGACGGCGTCTGCACACACACTCTACTTACACATCTTACAAAAGAATGCCTATATAAACATACACTCCCAAAAATACATAGAAATAGACTAACGCCATCCCAGACATATCTGCACACACACACAACCCTTTTAGGGCACAGTTGCTTGTGTCTGTAATATAATAAGATACCTTAAAACTACAATGCCATTTCAGTGTTTCCTCCAGGATTTTTTTAAGCAGTGGGGGAGAACAGTTATACCTGGGTGGTGCACGCATGCCTTTGCTGGTGGTCGGAGTGGATATCAATAGTTAAAACACCCACGGATACTGTTTTGATTTGAGCTCGAAGTTAGCAAGAATGACTGACCATACCTTTAATTTAAAAAATCTAAAATAACATTTATTTAAAAGACCTCATGGATGTATGTTTTGCTTGTGTCCTTCCACAGAAATGTTTGTCAAACACTTAATTCCCTGTATTCTAGTGCATTTCAAAGCACCAGTTGGTGCCTTTTCTGCATCATTTATGGCGGAGGTACTGTAACTTTATATAGGCTAAAGGAAAACAAAGTATAACTGAATAGAATGCAGTAGGCCTAAAGGCTCTCTGCATTCTGTATTGCTTTCTCCTGTAGATCAGCTGAGTCAAAACACACATGCATGATAAGATACCCTTCTGTCCTCCGCAAGTCTTTTGTTTGGGGCAGAAACCTCTTTAAATGTGGCACTGCCAGCACCTATTCACATCAATGATACATGAATACATTTAAACTAATTTCAAAACTAGGGCTGGGCGATATACCGTATTTAATTTATATCGGTATATTTTCAAAAGAGATATAAAATTAGGCAATATCGTTTATATCGATATATAGTTATATTATGCGTTTATTCATAATTTGTTCGATTTGTTTGTCTCTCCCTCCACGCCTGCACTTGGCCTGAGGAGTGGAGTCAGGAGCGAGTGATTTAGTGCATTCAGTGTCAAAGGGGCAGAGACACCAAAGCTCACGTGGGCTTACTAACTCCGCTCGCACAAGTTGACACGGAATGAACATTTAAAGCGCACATTTTTTCATAGTAGCCAATGAGAGAGCAGATACTGAGTCACATGCTCAATTTCTGTTTCTGACAAACAGATACAGGTAACCAGCTAGTATTACAAGGTACCAGTAATCAAAAACATATGTGGATTAAATTAACTGTAATTATAACTGCAATATTCACAACCTCTCTGCTATGGATTTAACCATGTACAACTACAATTAATGTCAGGTTTCCTGTTTTTTCTCCTCTTGAACCTTTAACCCACTTTATAGAAAATTCCGATATACATCGTGTTTATTATTATAAAGTTATTATGGGGTATTGTGATTCACCAAGCTAACGTTAACCTTACTATAGCTGCATAACATCAAACTATTTACCATTAGCTGTAAGGATGATGAAGAAAGTACCAATAGAGCAGCCTAGTAGCTAGCTAGCTACTAGTCTACAAGCGCAGACAAACAAGAATTAACCTAAATGCTAAACCACAAGCAGGACAATAAATGCGCGCAGAGAAGAGATTGGAATTTAATAGAATGTTATGCTGTAAAAGATGAGTGACACATGAACCAACAACACATAACAAACACTCAATAACAAACACTCAACAGGTGAAATTAAAGTTACTAGCATACTGAATGAAAGTCCAGTGTAGCTGGGATGCATTTTAATTTATGGGTGGCTTGGCTGTCAATGTTTAGGTGAGGTAGAACAGGTATGTATGAGGGCTGACTACTTAATGAAGTATTTTTTTCTAGATACTCGCGCTGTGCTCATTCTTACAATAACGGCTATGCAGTGCATTTTTAAGACTTCATGACATTTCATAAAATTCTGAAAGAGCTAGTGATTAAGCAAATGCTATATGTACAGTGGAAACAATGAATTTGTCTTGAGGGCTTTGTCTTTTGAATTGTGCAAATTTGCACAATATTTTGCTTACCGTGCAGCAACATGTGAAACATTCAGGGATGATAATGCACTGAGCCATTTAAATTAATTAACTTAGGACCAAGAATTGACTGAAAATTACCTATTCAAACACAATGTGCACACACACATTTACATATTGTTCAACTCACTGAAAAGAGTAAGTTATTATATGATTATCCCACTCTGGAAAGTTGAAGTTTATCCTTAAAAAGTTATTTGTTACTAAATGGCAATTTGCAATTAGCCTAGAAATAGCCTAATTGTCAACATAAATAGGTCCAAAAATATATAACATTTCAAATGTTTCCTTTAGAGGGAAACAAAATTGTGAAAATGTTTAAACCTGTGATTTTAGTGTTACAAACGCAATGCTTTACCGAGTGAGGTAACCAGATGCAATGTACGATATTCAAAGATCCGGATCGGTCAGAAGATCCGGACTTCCCATCACTACATTAGGGAGGGGAGAGTTTGGTCCGGTTGTGCTCAGCTGGCATTTTGCTGGTTCCTCCTTGAGCACTCGCCATGCTTTGTCACTGAAACCACAGCCAGCCCCTTGGGAAGCCCAGGCTGTCATAAGCAGCAGCAATAAGAGGACCGGGGGAAGGTGGGGCAGAGAGAAAAAACACAAAGAAAGACGAGAGGGAACACAGAGACAGACAGACACAGACAGACAGACAGACAGACAAACATAGAGAAAGAGAGAGAGAGAGACAGACAGACAGACAAACAGGCAGACAGACAGACAGAGAGAGACTGACAGAGACAGACAGACAAACACAGAGAAAGAGAGAGAGAGAGACAGACAGACAGACAGACAGACAGACAGGCAGAGAGACAGAGAGACAGAGAGACAGAGAGAGAGAGGCTTTGTGCTAATAGCTGAGGATTGAGATGGGGAAGTAATTACCAAGCTACAGACAAAGACTGCACACGAATGGGCGTCCCACAGCCTTGGCACGGCGCCATACCAGGAGAGGGCAGGAAGTTGTTCACACAGAGTGAGGAAGTAACCCCATTTCCTGGAATTGCTGCACAAACCACTATCCAGCAGCCATAGAGGTTACCATAGTTATCTGCAATAAAACGCCCATAGCTCAGCATGGGAGGAGACAAACTAAGCTCAAACTAAACAACACGCTAAGGGAAACTTCACTGGCCCACAGTGGAAGTACCATGCAATGCCTTTAAGTATTTCTCTGCCAGGTATGTAGAGAATGAAACAGACTTAAGAACCAAACTAAAGAGTTAAGGACAACACAAAGCGTAACACGGGACGCTAGTTCGACTGGTGGTTCTAACCAGCACGGAGGAGGCCAGGGCGCTATAATTATGTTGAGGAGTTAGCAGGCCTCATCTAAAGCTGAGTACACATGGAGGGCTGTGGTGTGTTAGTACAGCCGGATTCACACTGCAATGCTGGCTGGCAGTGTGTGTGTGTGTATATGTGTGTGTGTGTGTGTGTGTGTGTGCGTGTGTGCGTGTGCGTGTGCGTGCATGTGCGTGTGTGAGAGAGAGGGAGAGAGGGAAAGAAAGAGAGGGGGACTTCACAGAACCATACAGACCAAATTAATTTAGGGATTTTACCTTTTCCTAGACCATTTGTATATTTAACTACATGTTCTACAGATTACTTATCTTGATTCCATCCATACATTAACATTCCACTTGCTGTGCTTTTCTACAAAATAATGTATGCAAATCAATATGGTTACCACTGACCTTTGAGTAGTCTAACACATCTTAGAAAGCCACGTGCAGAGAAGTAATGAAAATCAAATACTAAAACATTGTTCAGCAGCATCATATTCACTACCACTGAGGTTGACTCTTGCCTTGTTTTGACTAGCACATATGCTGTATTGTCAATTTCATATCAAATGTATGCCAGTGATTTGAAGATGACCTTGAAGACAAAGATTTACATATCTTTGTGTTGTCTTCAAGGAGGCAGCCCTGACCCCTGCATATATATTTCCTGAGAGCAGTGAGTCAATACAATATTTAGAATGCTATAGCTAGCAAACAGATTTGACACAACACTTTATGGCAGTGCGCTACCTATTAAAATTAGACTTACACTTGCCACTGTATCAAGCACTGGTAAAATTATCAGAAGAGAAAGAATGCTGTACGATGAACCGCAACAGAGACCTACAATTGAGGGTGCAGTCTAAATAACGTGTTTTCCATCTAAGAACAATGCCAAAGCACCTCCATTCACTAAAACCTTCCCGAAAATGTCCTATCCCTTTCCCTACCTGTCCTGTGTCCTGGTTGGTTTAACACCCCATCGTCTACTATTCCTGCCTGTCTGCAGGATTACTGGGCTATGCTGGCTAAGGAATGCAGGCTGCATTAATTCCCTATGAATTTGCTAACCTGTTCAACAGTGAAGACAAAACGTTTTGGAATTACCTTGACAGTCACACCTGTTGTATTGCAGCATGTACTGCACCTTGCAAGCTTCAATACTAAAAAAGGTTATCTAAATGTACAATAATGTAAAGTATCAGCATTCAGCATCAACTATAAATAGCTACTGTAGGGCCTATTAGAATAGGTCTACATCACAGTCTAAACCACATACTCAAATGAATGCAAGCACACAGACAAACATGCAGACATACAGCCATGTAACCTGGAAGCGAATACTAAAAATAACTTACCCACTGAACTCATACAGTTTGATCCCCTATAGCTTGTATTAACATTATATACTCCACTCAGAACAGAAAAATAAATGAGGTGGCCCAGACTTTTAAAAGCATTACTAATGTAAAGGGTGGAGAGTGCAGAACAGTTACACATGTAACATGGGATATTCAGGCTAGGCAGGCAACTCAGTACAGTACAAGTCTTACAGAAGGGATCTTAAAGTAGAAGAGAATGAATAGGTGGAAGAGACTCATGGCTGGTGCAGTGTGCCACATTAGTAACTATGCCATCAGGCAGTGGGGTAGAGTTGGTGCTCAGTAAATGAAGTACTGTTGCGAGTAGCTCAATAAACAGCTTTGTGTGCAGATGAGAGGGCGAAGCCGGGATCAAATAAATCACATTTCACACCAGGCTCCAGCACAGGGCAGATACAAGGAAGCCACGGGCGGAACAAGCACTGGCCTTTGTTGGTTTTTATCCACACTAAAACACACGCACATACCCATCAGATGTCTGCCGTTCGCACTGGGCAAATATATGCAACCATCCATGCCCACGCCACGGACGCACACGTGTCGTGTGCCATAGTACTGACCCTAGGCTTTCAAGTGGTGGACCCTACTACTGTGTATGTGATTGTACTGTTAGCCTACAGGGAAACCACATCATTTAGCTATTAGTTCAAGTTATTGGATACACAACCAGTACAATAAAAGTTGCTGACTGCAATGACAACAATAAGGGAGGGGGGTGGGGTGGAGGGGTATAAGCTGCTGGTATGGGTATGTAAGGTTTGGTTGGTATTCCTGCAAGTCCTCAGGACACTCACAATTTGGGGTTAAAGACACCATAACTTGATTGAAACACTAAAAATATTGACTATTGTGATAATTGTGTGTGTGCTTGTTTATGCAACAGAGAGCTTGTACGTGAGAGTGAAATAGAGAGAGAGAGAGAGAGAGAGAGAGAGAGAGAGAGAGAGAGAGCAAGAGAGAACAGAGAGGGAGGAATGTGAAACACCAACAGCAACATTCCATCAGCTTCTCCTTGCACAGCCTGCAGCGATTTCACATTGTCTTCTCCTCTTTTGTGCAACTCCTTGGTTCACAGATTGCTCTGTTCAACTAGTTTGGGTTAAAATATGAGATGGCTGGGCATTTTTATTAATGTTTTTAATAAGGTATTGTATGAAATTATATTCTCTGCCCAGTGCCATAACGTCTATGGTCAAAATAATTTGTAATTATCCATTATTTCTCAATAGCACCGGATAGAACAGAATAGAAAATAGTTAGTGTTAAGTACACTCAATTTTTTTTTTATATTTGATTATAATAATTGACAGTTATATCTTATTTTTAAAATAACTTACAGAAATTACATGTCTACGGGACTGAACATGCTGGATCAAATAAAAAGGCAAAAAATGAATAGGCAAAAACAACTTTTGCTAAGGTAAGGAGTTACTCTAAGTAGAGAAGGATGGAATCCATTTATCGTTACAAAATATGTGTATTTTTTATGAGACTCCAACAATTACGGCTTGGGTAAAGTTAGCCAAAGTGTCCATTTTGTATTCTTTCTCTTAATGGACGAGCGCCTGCCGTTCAACATCTGGGCAGCGGTGCGATCACGAGTCTCGCCTACATAGTCTACTATAACCCATGGAACTGCTATAACCACATTAAAACAGTAGCTATGCTGCATTTTTCGAACATCCTACAGATCTCATTCACACGTCGGCCTTATAGAAAAACAGCATGCAGTATATTCCCGTAAACGCAATATGGATGTCACTCATGTTTGATGATAAAACTGTACCACACAGTAAACAACTCAACACATCATATTGAAACGTACGATAACAAACGTCAACGTTATGCTTGTGAAGCATATCTTCTTTCTTGGCGTATAGATTTTGTTACAAAATCAAACAAATGGGGGGGGGGG
>JAODUH010013885.1:0-27940 GCA_027564835.1 Typhlichthys subterraneus | reverse complement strand
ATATCTTTTCATGTGACAACAATGAAGAAATTACACTTTTCTTCAATGTAAAGTAGTGATTGTACAGCTTGTAGAACGGTGTAAATTTGCTGTCCCCTCAAAATAACACACAGCCATTAATGTCTAAACCGCTGGCAACAAAAGTGAGGGGTGTACTCACTTTTGTGAGATACTGTATATAGAAGAATGACCTACAATAGATAACAGTAGACAATAGTCATTTGGATTTAGTTTCATAAGATACAGTCATTAATTGACTTGCTAGTTAACTGTAGCTGTTTTGTGTGTGCTACATACAAGGGACAATTTTGATTCTGTAGCGAATTACTACTGGGGTATAGAGATTGTTTCCTTACTTGTATATTATTTTCTCTTTAAGGTACACATACCTACTTAGAAAACCATACATATGTGGATGCCCCCTGCACAGCGGACAACTCAACTATATGTTCATGGGTTACAGTCCAGCATCAGCAGGTTTCTCAGTAAAATGTTTTTAACATTCTGAAGGAACTAAGTGTGTTTTTAAGTGCAGTTGTTGTTGTTGTTGTTATTTGTTTTTACATCTATTTCTGTATTTTAGGGGTCAGGCCATTTAAGTTTGCTTGTTCCAGTCGGCGATGGGTCTTTGATGACAGCTGTGTGCACCGGAACCCTTCTAGTCACAATAATATGCTGTGTGGTCCTCTCAAAAAACATATGTAAACATGGGATTCTTTTAAAATAGTGACTTATAGTTGTGTATCTAACCAATGCAATGAATAAAGCAGATAGCATAAATGTATACCTATAATATATTTATACACCATCTTTTCTATTTTGTATGCAAGTTGGAGAATTTATATTAAATGTAAGATGTGAATTATTGTAAATAAAACGTTAAGAATAACAATCACATCCCTTTAAATATTTTCATACTGATTTAATTAACTAAAATAAATGATAAAGTATATTCAAGCAAACATTCAAGTTCCTATATTTACTGTACACTACACAATCACTGCTCACTCACTAGTCATCGTTTTCTGTCGGGTTAATTTATGTTTGAGTTATTTGGACTACACTTCCTAGAATCCTTTTCGAATTGATTCAAGCTGCAAGTTCCTGGGGTAGGGGCTTCATCTAGATTTTCATATGCTATCCCATTCACCAAAATGGTGATAAAATATGTACACTTCATAATGTAAATATAACATACGGTACAGGCCCCACGACTGAATGCTGCAGATCCCGTGGATGGTACACGCTAGGGCTGGGTCAGTACAGTTCCGCTTCCCCTCGACATAGCGGAATTATCGAGGGGCCGAAAAAACCCCGAAGAAAAGTTGCATTGTAAATAGTTGAAAACACAATTTCTACGTTATTTGTATGCTCTGCTGACTAGGGAGGCTGGTACACGCAGTGTATATTTATACTGACTTACAAGCTTTATTAAAGCGCTGGGAAATAGCAGTCAACTTATATTCAAGTTTAACTGGTGTGAAGTCTCCGGTGAGTTGAGCCTTTACGTCGTCTTCGCGTTAGCTTGCTAACCAAAGCTACACAGTAACATAACAAGTGCTTAGTAACTTCGATCATGTTGTTTTATAATACCCCTTCGTCAATTAATTTAACCAAGAACCCCATGCTTTTTGTATGTCCTAGTGGTTATAACCTTTTCGCAGCCGGGTTTACAATCAAACCATTGTCTAGCTATCGTGCTACTGTAGCCTTAGCCCATGTACGTTAGCTCACTGGTTGGCCAAGTAACGGTACAATTATCTTGCTAGCCGCGATTAGTTATTGACACTTACAACACGTAAATGTTCCACTGTTGTTTGACTTTTACATCATATTTTAGCTGCTCTCATTATTACTGGTCTAACTGATGGATTGTTTATTTATATAATTAATGCAAGTCTTGTAAATATAACTTTGCTCAGTTCTATACCCCTTCTGATCTGTGTACAGCGTCCTGCCGCAGCTCCTATACCTTGCTGATGTGAACACGGTCTAGCTCCTTGTTGCTCTATCATTGCGCGTTGTGCACTCCCGTGGTTCACAACAACCGGACACCATGTGTGATAACGGTGATCCTGAGGACAAACCCCCAGCACCCCCAGTCAGGATGAGCAGTACAATTTTCAGTACTGGCTCTGGAAAAGATTCCCTCTCAGCGAACCACAGCTCCAAACCCCTGCCCTCTGTCCCAGAAGAGAGGAAACCTCGCAACAAGATAATTTCGATCTTTTCTGGAGCTGAAAAAGGTCACATTACGCACATACAAAAGACATGTTATGACGTATGGTGTCATTTGTTTCGTTGTGTAGTTACACGGGAGAATGCAATACTTTTATTTACAGCTGGTAGACGGAAAGATCGGGACAAAGAACGACCAGAGATCTCGCCACCTTCAGATTTTGAACACACTATACATGTTGGGTTTGATGCTGTCACTGGGGAGTTCACTGTAAGTTGGACCTCTTTTTTTTTCGCATTATGCAGGCAAAAAAGTTACAACAAAACAACCTTAGTTTAAATAATTACACCAAACTGTTGCTGTTTTCCTCCAGTGCCCTAGAACTCTAAACTTTTTCACATTCCTAATTTGTACAGGGTATGCCAGAGCAGTGGGCTCGACTCCTCCAGACCTCAAACATCACCATTTCTGAGCAGAAGAAGAACCCACAGGCGGTTCTTGATGTTCTCAAATTTTACGACTCTACTGGCAACGGACGACAGAAGTACCTCAGTTTCTCATCTTCTGGTGAGGCTGTGTTGTACTCTGGATATTTTCTTATACAGTGGGCAAAATAAGTATTGAACATGTCACCATTTTTCTCAGTAAATATATTTCTAAAGGAGCGCTATTGACATGACATTTTCACCAGATTTTGGCAAACACCAAAGTTATCCATATACACAAAAAGACCAAAACAAATAAGTTCAGAAATTAAGTTTGTAATAATGTCAAATGACACAAGGAAAAAGTATTGAACACGCTTACTGAAATGTATTTAATAATTTGTTTAAAAAAAGCCTTTGTTGGTAATGGCAGATGCTTCCTGTATGGAAAAACTAGTTGCATGCATTGCTCAGTTTTGATTTTGGCCCAATATTTCACACAAACAGTCTCAAATCTTGAAGGTTCCGTGGGCCTCCGTGAACTCTTCTTTCCATAGATTTTCATTTGGATTCAAGTCAGGTGATTGGCTGGGCCTTTTTAGCAGCTTTACTTGCTCTGAAATCAATTGAGAGTTTCCTTGGCTGTGTGGGATCATTGTCTGCTGAAATGTACACCCTATTTCACCTTCATCATCTTGGTAGATATCAGCAGATTTGTATAAAAAATTTCTCTGTACACTTTTCCATTAATCCTTCTTTCAATAGACCTTTCTGGTCTGTCAATCACGTGTCAATAATAACCAATCATAATACCGGTACCTGATTTTTGTTAGCAAAGCCAGTGGCCTAGACTACGAATAGAGTTCAACCTAGTAAGATTTAACTCAGGGTTATCAGGGAAAGTCAGGGTTGACAAACTATGCCTGCCGATATTGGTGTTAAACAGTAATAAGACTCTAATGAAGATGTTGGTTAGTTGAGTCGGTGTTAACTTTGTTTTAGTTTGCGTGCTTTAACATAAAACAGTGATTATTTGCATTCCTTGTCCACCCCGCGATAATGAAGAACCGGGCCATTTGTGAAATCATATTTTAATAGTGATCATCAGGTTAAGGTGCTATAGCATGCACGCAAGAAAGGCTACTGTACGCATTTGTTGTGTTCAAATTCCAGGTCTTAATTAAACTCTCCACAAGTGGTCCTTGGCTCATGGACAACTCTTCTGATAATTATTTTTACTCATGTCAGAAATCCTAGTCGTGGCCAGTTTATGGTGAAATTATGTTCTTTCCACCTGATTATGGCCCCAACAGTGCTCACTGGAACATTATAGAAGTTTAGAAATCCTTCTGTAACCTTTATAAAATCAGTCTCTTGAATTTGTTTTAAGGTTTACCAAGTTTACAGTAATGTACATACATTTACGGTGCATTATCTATTATTTGAAAGACTTTGTCATTGTTTCATATTGCTTAGGTCATAACTTATTTAAAAAAGAATTGTATTTGTTTTTAATTTTCACATTTTCTTTTATGTCTTCAGAGAAAGATGCATTCACTCCAGGGCCACAGTCTGTGAGTATTACAAGACCCATCATTGTCTTGTGTGAATTGTATTGCGTGTCGTCTTGACAACCCCTTCTTTCTCTCCGAATAAGCCTGTCAAAAAAGGCAGTGAACCCACATCGCCAATCAAGAACATTGACGATGACGACGACGACGAGACACCGCCACCCATTGTGGCTCCACGGCCAGAACACACTAAAAGTGTGCGTAACCATGGCAACACGATGACCACTTTTCAGCATTCACGTCATCTTTATGCTAATTAGTTTGGCCTTTAATGTTGTTCTTATGTTTTGTTTTTAATAGGTATATACCCGCTCTGTAATAGACCCCATCCCCGCTCCAGTTACATGTACAGACGGAGATGCTGCCTCCAGGGCCGTGGACAGGCAGAAGAAGAAGGGCAAGATGTCGGATGAAGAGATTATGGACAAACTGAGTAAATAGAATCAATACAACAGTTGACCATTCCTGTCCCCTTTCTCTGGATAAGTCTTAATTTTCTATTTGTGCTATTGTTTAATTGCTAACAGGAACCATAGTCAGTATTGGAGATCCCAAAAAGAAGTACACCAGATATGAGAAAATTGGCCAGGGGTATGTACTGATTCATCAGTTGTTTGGTGTTTATGTATCTTGCAGAAATGTATTAATAATATTAATATCATTATACTATCTGATTTACAGCGTGATGAGTAATGATATGTACTCTGCTGTGTTATTGTGTACATTGAGGGCTGTGATTTGATTCAATAGGGATACATTGTCTAAGTATAGCGTAATGTCTCCTCTCACAGGGCCTCGGGAACTGTATATACAGCCATAGATGTTGCCACAGGACAGGAGGTAAAGGGTCATTAACTAATAACATAACATATTAGCATTTTGTAAGCATATAAGCAGCTGTGGGAAGTGGGAACACAGCTGTGAATCATATGTTCTAAAATGATAACATTTGTCTTACCTGTTTGTTCTGTATTTTGTAGGTGGCCATTAAACAGATCAACCTACAAAAGCAGCCCAAGAAAGAATTGATAATTAATGAGATTCTAGTAATGAAAGAGCTGAAGAACCCCAATATTGTCAACTTTTTAGACAGGTGAGAATATATAACTATATAACTGTCTAAAAAAGTCTTCAAATTTGACAGGTAATGGTTTGTGATTTGTTACTACTTATTACTAATAATGTTTGCTAAGAAGTATCTTACCCAGCCTGTGTGCTTGACTGTTGTGTGGCATCAGTTTTCTCATGGGGGAGGAGCTGTTTGTGGTTATGGAGTACCTGGCAGGTGGCTCACTAACCGATGTGGTGACAGAGACCTGTATGGATGAGGCCCAGATAGCTGCTGTCTGCAGAGAGGTAAATTGTATATCCACGATATACTGTCGAATACGGCTAAGGTATCACATGCATACACCATACAGCTAAGATGTCCCCAACACAACAGATAATAATGTTGCATACATCATACGTCGTGGTAATGTAGCAGTACGGTGCTACATGAACAAACCAGCAGTTCCAATTCAAAGATGGTAGAACCGCCTGTAAATTAAAAAGCAAGGAAAAAACAGCAAATGAAGAAGGATGTCTGACATTTGCAGTTTTACATAAAAGTATTACGCCGGGATTCCACCTGGCATGTGTACGCAGCGTTCCGGCTCCAACGCGGGTTTGTTCCGTCCTCTCGAAGCGTCAACTTCCACCGGGAGCATTTCAAAAGAGTAACACTGCGAGGCAGTGTTTTGGCGAGGTCAACGAAAACTACTTTGCCTGTCTGACATAAACTTACTTTCACTCACTTCCACTCCCATAAATGACTGCAACTATATTCCACACCATGCTCCTTTCTGGAATTGTCCTTATAAAAAGGATTTGTGGTGCCATACAACTCTGTTTTTATTGATTTATTTATAAAATGAACCCATCGTCCAGATGTCAAATCCTTCTCACTTCTGGCCTCTTACCACCAATGTAGTCATGTGAAATACGATCGAGAGTCTTCACATCTAGTTTTGCACACGATTTCAATTGTATTTTGTATTTGAGCATCGCGTGTTGGCCGCGGCTTCCGTCAAAAATAGACATGGCGCCTATCTAGCGAAGCAGAGCGGAGATACACTTCTGGGACGCTTCGAACACGGCCCACATCGCGTGTGGGGGAAGTGTAAGCATTGACTTAGAGACTAGAGATAAGTTCCGGAGGTCGGAGCCGGAACGCGTCGTACACGCTCCGCACACGCGCCCAGTGGAATTCATCAGACTAATATCACAGCCTTCAGGCCCTTGACACAAATCAAAGGCCCGATCGGCAGTTTAATTATGGCATACATATCAAGATCTTTGATCAGCGAGTTTAAGATGATATCTACTTACTTGCTAAAGACACCTAGCCTTTATGGGACTAAAGCAAGAATGATATCAGGAGTGATATGTGTCACTGCTGTTTCTATCCATATTCACCTTTCTAAATCCTTGTTGCAAAGATCTGCTCCAATCATTTTAATTCTAGTTGCAGAGCTCCAGTGGCTATGCAGTTCATCTGTAGTAGCGAGATTGTTATTGTTTAGTCTTTTAAACGTCCACATTTTCAGTGTAAGAAAAACGGTGCACCAAGAATCTTGTGCAACATGCTCACACATTGTCAAGAGAGTTTCTAGGTTTCTCATATTGCATTTTAAACCTATAGGCTCTCACATAAGGTCCCAGTTTTGTGGAATAATCTCGCATATTTTTTCTATTTCTGTAGTGTTTACAAGCACTGGAGTTCCTGCATGCAAATCAGGTCATCCACAGAGACATCAAAAGTGACAATGTCTTACTGGGGATGGATGGCTCTGTGAAGCTGAGTAAGTCCTGTATTCTTTTCTTGAGAGCAGTCGGAGGTTAATTACCACAATGTTGATCAACTCCCTTTACCATAACTTAGAAGCAACCCAACCTCTTCTCTATCTCTTTGACAGCCGATTTTGGCTTCTGTGCCCAAATCACCCCCGAGCAGAGCAAACGAAGCACTATGGTCGGGACTCCTTATTGGATGGCTCCCGAGGTGGTGACTCGTAAAGCCTATGGGCCTAAAGTGGACATTTGGTCTCTAGGTATTATGGCTATTGAGATGGTAGAAGGAGAGCCTCCATATCTGAATGAGAACCCACTACGAGTAAGTAAAAGGGACCATTATTGTCGGTTATACCTGTTGTTACTGTTCTGAGGATATTTCGTTATAAACATCTTCATATCATTTCTTTTCTGTTGAATTTTGTATATTTAATAACCTTACCCAAAATAAATATACAAAGAACATGTAATAGACAGTTGAAGTTAAGGTTAATGTATTAGGATATGTGTGTAAAATGCATAAATGTTAATGCTCTCCAATTCACTTGATAAACTTGATAGGTAAATATGCCTGTTAATAAAGACAAAACCATCCAATTCTGTGGTGAAATAATTGGAGAAGAATGGCCTGCCTTGTACAAGCTGACTTGAAGGCAACAGTACCTCAAATAAGTCGCATGCAGAATAGCATATCTGAAAGCATAACATGTCCATCCTTGAGGTGGATGGGCTACCAGCAGCAGGAGACATCGGATTCCACTCCTTCAGTTGCCACTCTATTATATGTACCTAGTAAAGTTGAAGAATGATTTGGACATTTTTGATTACTCTTGAGAATGTATCAGTGAGCAAGAGTAGTAGTGTGCGTAAAGTAATTGTCCCTTGTCTCTCTCTTTTTAGGCATTATATCTTATTGCCACCAATGGCACCCCTGAGCTTCAGAACCCTGAGAAGCTATCACCAGTTTTCAGAGACTTCCTTAACCGTTGCCTGGAAATGGATGTAGAAAAAAGAGGTGGAGGCAAAGAGCTATTGGAGGTAAGAACCCTCACCTTGCATTTGTGCCTGTTATACACTGTATCCGGTCTCTGTTGGCCACTTTTCCTTCTGTCTGATTGCATCTACTTCTTCTGTTGTCCAGCATCGTTTCCTGAAAATGGCAAAGCCCTTATCGAGTCTCACACCTCTCATCCTGGCAGCCAAGGAGGCTATGAAGGGCAATCGTTAACTGCTCAGCCCAGCTGCTCTGCCCAAGCAGTGCACAGACAGATCAGTGCCAACTAGTGGGTTATGTGCCAGACAATAGGCAAGATAGATCTGCGCCAGCCTTATCAGCCCTGACAAACCTCACTGTGAAGACCAAAAATCTAGAGCACACCCTACCGCTGTCCATATGAACTCTATTTTCACTCAGATGTCAGAAGACAAGTCAAACTAAAGTGCTAATTTTCAGAGTTGGTCATAGTTATTTTGTACAACGGAACTTCTTGGTGACAAATTAGGGCTAGGTTTGTATTTAACTTGGAATGAAGATGATGCCTAGTTCTGTTTAGTTTTTTTGTTTATTATTATTTTTTATCGACTGCCTTAAACAAATGCAACATGTTGCCTAATGTATTGATTGTGTCAATGTTTCTTTACCCACTATTTTTACTATATTTGTTCTCCTTTTCAGCTCGTTGGTGTTTTAGTCATTTTGATACTTGAATTTCATATGTCCTCTTTTTATTGTTATATGTGGTCTAATTCAACGGAAAGTTGTTAATTCCCATCATGACCAACGTTTTATGGACTTTATGAACTTCTCGCTTGTCTTTTCAAGGAAATGCATTTACATCATGAACACAATATGTGGTGATTGTGATAATGATGTTTAAGTGTTGCCATAGCATGCACCAGTCTACCAGTGTTTCCCCAGGATTATTAGCCTCTTTTTAGCAGAGGGGCACCTTACAGGAAAATAAATGATTGACAGGGTTTATTTCTTCTGTTTTATGTAGTAAAAAAAAATAAGGATGATGAACTGTTGTGTTACTCTAGGCCGTAGCTAAACAAATTAGCTTTTTATAATGTGTATATTGTGTACTTTTAAACTAGAAATAACAGTGACCATATGCTGGTTTGCTGTCAAAGGCTGTAGGTAATGATGATGTATATTGACTTTCTTTTTCTGGCCAACTAACAGTCTTGTGTTTGCATTCAAATAAATGCAACTGTTTTTGCCTTTGTGACAGTGGTTGTAAAAATGACTTCTCTATTTATCTATGTGCATAATTTGACAATAATTGGCAATCAACTAAATAACCATGTGATTCCGGATAAAATGTATTTTTAGTCTTCGGGAAATTGCATCTTTGTTCGAGAGATGATTTTTACAGTTTTGTTTTTCAATCGCTAGGACCCATTTCTCAATAACTTGGTCACATTTGCTAAACACTTCACACAGTGAGCACAACAACATATGTGGGCTAAACTCTGGATTATGTTTCAATGCTTTGGCACAAAATGCATTCAATGACTACATCTTTCAAATGTCATGGATTATTTTCTCATTCAGACACAACCACCACCAAAACTCTGTTCCTACAGGCAAATTTGCACGTTTACATACTCGTTTCAAAACTCTTAAAATTATGTTCAACCCCAAATAGAAAAATAAAGCAATTAGCTGGTTTACCACAATAATGAAGTATAGAAATACAATCCATATCTAAAAGATTATAGTAAATATTATTTCCGAACAATGTGACTATAAACAGCCGACTCCCATTGTACCAGAACAGCTACCCAGGTGTTTCATTACTATCTACATTGCTACAGTATACAAAAGGGGGCATTTACTATATGTGCATGTGAAGTTTTGTACTGTAATGTTACTGTAACATGAGAGAGCTGAGATAGATCTGTTGTTATATATATATATATAGTATTGTATTGGAATTACAGTATGTATTGTATTGGAATTACAGTACAGTATTTAACTCATTGTCCAAAAATGCTGTATGGAAACAAATGTATAAACATTAGAGAGGTGTATTGTATTGCAAATAAACTACAAATAAAGGCACTGTGTAATGCAACATGTTATTAGTGTTGTTTACGGAAAGTGCTTTATTACTGACAGCATGGCTTATTAGGTGACAACATGCGTGCTAGTGTTGTGTAAGAAAAAGTTGATTTGAAGACATGTATGAAGTGTTATGGTTGTTTTAGTGCATTTTGGATGTAAAATTAACTGTGTTGCCAATATAAAAGTTGGTTAGGACAGCTGTGTGAAGAGTTAAGCAAATGTGACCAAGGTATTGAGAAATGGGTCCTAACGATGTTTTCATACTACTGCTGACACACTTATAAAGTAAAACTAAATCCCAGCCAGTGCAGCCACTGGACAACTTCAACATAAATACATACTGTAACATAGATAGGGCTTCTACCACCGGTCTATATCATGTATTTATATGTACATTTGCCACGTGATGGTGATGTTTCCCTCACTTCATTCACGACGAAGGAAGTAGTTTCTTGCGAACAGGAAGTACAAAGAAAGAATAAGACAAAAAGCAAAGGGATTGGTAATAGTAGACGTTACCATTTACGATCAAAAGTCAGCTTTTATAAACGTTTTGTGTAAGAGTCGCGTGTCAATGGCAGCGCAAGTGAAAGACAAGGACGCATATCAAAGATTAAACTACTTATTTCAGGTACAAAAGTTTGGCGTTATTCAATGTGATAGTCATTAAGAAAGAACGCAAGAAACGTCTCTTATCACAGATAATACCCTTTTCCTTTTTATTCCTTTAGGCTGCGCATAACATTTTATCCAACAATCCACAAAATGTGGAGCTGGCTCGTTTCTACTGTTTTACTCAGAAGACTATTGCAAAACGTCTTGTTTTAAGACAGTAAGCTTGTATTTATTAACTTTAATAATAATGCTCTAATTAACAAATTGCAAAAACTTATAATTATGCATTGAAACTTTATTTTCTTATGCCACATTTGGTTAATTGTTAATAGACTTACAATAGATGGGTGGACTGTTGGCTACTTGAGTTTTAAGTGTCAGTTCGTGGTCTATTGCAGAGACCCATCAGTAAAGAGAACATTATGCAAGAAGTGTTGCTCACTGCTCATTCCTGGTGTAACTGCTACAACAAGACAGAGGAGAAAACGTAGGCACACCTGCCAATTATATCCTTGATTTTCTGAGCTTATTCATGCTAAAAACGATATATAACTTTTTATTAAGTTATTATATATTATAAAAAAAGGAAAAGAGTTATTTATCTCCCTCCTTTGGTTTTGCCAGGAAGAAATAGCAAGACTCGGTTCACTGTTGTGAGGTGTCTGAGCTGTGGGCAGACCAAGACATTTCTAAATAATCCTGAGCATCGTCTCTGGGTAGACCAGCCTGAAGCCCAGCTGGAGAACCAAATGAAGTCAGGTGAAAATATCAATTATTTTTGTATAGCTCGCACAGAGATAGATAACTCACCTAATGGAAAGTGAACCCTTTCTTTCATCAAATGGTACATCCAGTCATGCTCATTGTTAATGTATTCAACATTAACAGAATAACACACTAGACATTACACCTGCAATGCACAGGCTTTGGCAACATTAAGCATTATTGTGTTGTTGCTGGTTAATTTTGCACATCTTGGGTTGAAGATGTTGAAGATGCCCAGATATAATGGCTGATTGGACGTCTTGTGCCACTTGCAGGACAAATTATATATCCGTTACCATTGGTACTGCATGTAGTATATAGATGCATCAAGTCAGAACCAGACATGTTGAACACAGGCAAAATAAAATAAAAATTAATTTACCAACACTACCCACCTGGAATTTTATTGAGTAAAGATTCTGATGTGCAAGATGAAACATATTGTAGAGGCAGATCTTATTAAAGTTGGAGCCAGTCCTTCTGTAGAAGGATTGTTTGTTTGAAGTCTGTCAAAAAAAAAAAAAGTAAGACACTTTACACTCCCTTCAATGGCATAGATATAGGGTGCTGCCTCAGAAGCTCCGCACCCCACACTGGAAACTTATTGCCAAAGATAGAATATTGTTTTGCTGTGTGGTGTGGTCTGCACCACTCTTGGTGTTGGTGTTCCTGTTTACAGAGCCATGGCTGTGTGGAAACACCATATTATGGGTGGACCACGTATAGTTCCGTTAAACATTCTATTTTATTGTATTCCACAGATCCATGTCTGTCTTCTAATGTACCGCCAAAGGACCCGAAAGGTGAACAATCTTCTAAATCTAGTGTGAGCACTTTGAACAAATAGCAATTTGCTCCAATTATTGGAATAGTTTTTGACTGGCATTTCTGCTATTTCCATTGCCGTTTCATTGTTTATAATGTGAGCCTACAGATTGGGTATTTGAAAGTTTTCCCCCATTTTAAAAAGAAAATGTGTTTGCTCAGCTAGTTTTCATTTATACCAGATATCTAGAAAAACTTTTTTTTTTTTTTTTGGACATTTTTTTTTTTTATTAGGTTTTTTGTTTGACACATTTACTTTTTCTTCTTTTCTCCTTGGTGGGCTGGGGTGCTCCCCTTTGGCACTCTGAGACGAGTTTTCTGGGAATATAGCAGGTTCTTGGAGAAAATCCTTGGAATATGGCCCACGTACAAAAAAAGGGCCAGTAGCATACCTGTGAAAACATAAGTAATGTATTTACTTGACCAATATGTTTTAATTTAAGCAACAGTAGTTGGATGTACTTTACCTGTAAGGGGTCCAAGCCAATAGACTACTGCATACTGCATGAAAGTGAATCCAGGACAGTGGAAGGTGAGGCCATATGCCAGAGATGGATTCATGTAAGCTGAGGTATAGCCGCTGGCTGTGAATTAGAAGTAGAAATATTTGTTACATATACAGTATTTAATACGGCCTTGTTTGAACTCTCATGAAATTAATTCTAATGGTTTTGGGGTTTAGAGAAGTTAAAGTGATTAATGTGGTTGCCACCTCAGTCGATAACTGTAATGTTTGTATTTATTTGGGAGGGGGGGCTCAAAACACATTTTAGGGGGCAATTTAAATGTGTGGGTCAGGACCCTCCTTAATGGGGTTTGAGATTATCTGACATGTATTGTTTCATTAAAATCAATACATAATTCTTTTCCACCATGATGTTCATGTTTTATTATCCTTTTTTTAAGATGATGTCTCTAAAATGGGGTGGGGAGACTCTGCTCTAATCAAAGAAGCATAAACTGCGTAACATCCTAAATGATTATGTTGTGTGATGAGGAACTTACCTGTGTGGGACAGACAGGTCAGCAGGCCAGCGATAAGGGGAACTCTGATCAGTGCAGATCTACGTTGAAGGCTCAGGTAGAGCAGGTGAAAGACCAGTGCGCACACGCTCTCAGTAAAGTACCCCTGTGGCAAAGAGGTCAGCAGAGATGTGCTGCACTCTTTAGCCATCAGGTTCTTGATCATGTGCATGTCTGTCAGCTCCAGGTCCCAGTAGTATATAGCAGTATGAAGCGCTAGATGGGCGCCCAGAAACTGAACGGCGAGAACTAAAGCGGTGGGCAGGATGTTGGCCTCTAGCAGCAGGAACCTCCCCAGCACAACGGTGGGGTTCCCTGATGCGCTGCCACACACTATACCTTGAGACAACAGCACCACGAACAAAATGGTCACGGTCACGTCAGCGCCCAGGCCCCCAGCCCACTGCCCCACCTCTACGATGGTCTGCACTTCCAGCCAGCAGGCCACCAGCACAAAAGAGGCGGTGAACTCCAGCGTGAAGGATAAGCGTGGCCATCTTCCTAGGAGTATTCTGACTAAGGCCCCGAAAACTACAATGGCCAGGAAATATCCAAGGGATGCATTTAGTCCAGACATGGCTCAGTATGTGAATGAATGAATGCTCAGGGTGTAGCAGGTGTGCTCTCTATGGCAACGTGGCACACGAGCCGTTCCTTATCAGGCGGTGGCCACGTTTTTAACCCACGACCACCTGCCAAAATACACACTGGCCTTTTCAAGGTCCGGAATTGAATCATGCTTTCAGGGCAACTTGTGACTTTTGCCATTCCTGTGAGTTAATGATCATTTGGTCCAACAATGATAGTGACTTATGATACAAACACAACTGACCACATAAGCTGTACTCAAACTAATTTCTGATGGTACTGAACTGCAGCACATGGTAAATACATTTTAGTTATTTCCATATAAAATAAAATGCAGTTTCAAAGTGAAAACATTAACAAGCATTATTTTAGTGTTGTGTTTTTAATTACAGACCCAGAAGAATTCAACTGAGCATTAACTGCGCAGGATTTTGAAGTGCGGCTGGCCTGGGGGCTTCTATGCCTGGGGGACCCTTGTAGACAGTTGCCAAACACAAATACACCATCAAATCAAACTTTATATAGCACATCAAATGGCTCTAACAGTTGTATAGAAACAAAAGTGTAGAATACACAAAATACATGATGAATTATATATCTCTGAATATCTAAGTTAAAGTTAAAACTCAAGTAGTATAAAATCAGGACAAATCAATGTTGTGCTAGTCAAAAGACTGATAATCTGGCACTGTTAAATTAAACAGGCCAAAATAGTGGCTAAAAAATGCTTCACCAAATGATTTGACTGGATACACATCTCGAAACCATGTCAGATAGGCAGGCTGCTAGGTGCCAGGCCATTCTGTATAATCATGCTTTAAAGTCACAGACCATAGAGATATTTACACACACAAATTCAAGTTCATGGTAGGCTACTTTACACATTTGGTAAAATCAATATGGTTACATCAATTTGCTTTTGGGGGGGGGCATATAATTGTGTCTACAAACCCTGGGGTCACACGCTGTGCTCAATCCTTTATCTATGGATCAATAATTAGGAGTTTGTTGACGTACGCCCTGATCAGCACTTTCAAGGCGACATGATGCTCAAACCAAACACGGCAGGTAAAACAAACGGCATATTATATTAAAAGCTACATTTCTTATAGTTTTGTATTTGTCCAACGGCCGTAGCGATGACCAGTCGATTATGGAATCTCAGATAAGTCTGACCCTGATCACTTCTAGCCTACATTTGGGTTAATCGATCAAATTTGGCAGTGCGCACAATATGCGCCTGTCTGAATAGCCTATGCCTAGTAGTAATATTTGACAGTGAGGATTTGCTGATGTCTTGTCATGGCAGTATAGCTTCTTGAGACGTAGATTACGCATTCTCAGGCTAGAAATCCTGTAAGTTGCCATGGTGTAGCATTAGATGCACTCACTCACTGACAAACACAATGTCGAACTCGAATAACTTACTGTAGATTTAATCGAAATTTGCAGTAACTCGAATAAGAACGCGCGTAAAGCTATATTTTACGCGTGGTTAAAATGTAGGCTATATAGGCCTATTTTGCGTTGAACTCGGAGAACATGTACTACTGCTGATTATGTTAATTGAATGCTATTTCTTTGAGCACTGCATTGTATCGGTTTACCGAGCAACCCTATTAGTTCTGACATAACCAGTCTTTGCTTCATGTAGTGCCTTATTGGACCACATTTCTGAAGACTTCCTGGATAATCATGCATCATGGGCAAGTAATACAAGCTAAACACATTTATAATATAATAGAAATATGCTTAATTTGTTTGCTTGTTCCCACAGAAAAACACAATCAAATTCCAGTGTGGTCAGGTCATGAGCTGGATTGGGAAATCCCTAGTAACAGAAGAATACAAAATTCTAATGACCAGAAAAGTATTTCTAGTGTTGAAATAAAAGCTACATCTAAGTAAAATAAAACAAGGTAGGCCTACATGTACTGTAAAAGCAGTGAATGAATCATTTAGGAACAGTAGCCTAAAGTCCTACTTTCAGTTCTACCATCTAACACCTTTTGTATTTAGAAACTTTTCAGCACAGGCACCAAGAAATTCAAATGATTCCTCAACAAGAGACTGTTGCAGACCAATGTATACAACCGAATATAGGAAAGTAACCATTCAGCCCTTTACAAGCCCTGACGACGAAGACCTTGCCTTAAAGGTTAGCTCAGTCAAAGGTATGTTAGGGTTTTCGGAATGGTTATAGTAAGTATTTGGGGTTTGGGAAGAAAAAAAATGGAGCATGCCGATTTTTATTTTTGTATTATTCAACATATTTTAAGACTACAGCTATATGCAATGCATGATTAGAGGGATATTGTAGACTACAATTTTTTTTTTTGTGCAGCTCAGCTTCTATCTCTTTGTACCATGGCTACAATGGTGCGATGATAGCCAACTGTTTTTAACAGCTTATATATTGTTCACTGGACCATCTTAGTTTTCTTTTTCATCCAAGCACCTTCATCGTGCAGAAGGATTTGAACATTTTCTAACATTAGTCTGCTTTTAATTTACTCAGGCAAAGAAAAGGATTTAAAGTGGAGTTCTACTTCTTTCACCAGCAGTAATAGACATCCACTCAAAGTAAAGTGGCTAAGAAAGGTATAAACAAATTGTACAATATTGTACAATATAGGATCAATAATATTAATAGCAAAAGCATCACCAAGGGACAAAAACTAGTCAAATACAACATACATATTATCTAGGAAGTGGATTAAAACAATTAATAGTATTTGTAATGTATTTGCATATGGCACAATTTGGGTGTTTTCAAATATAGAATACTCATTAAGTAGTTAATTAAATGCATTTAATTATCTCTTAAGATCGAGCTAATCCAACCACAGGGGTTGGATTCAGACAACATCAGAGCTCTACTGGGAGGTTACGCAGACACATCTAAATGGTGTTCCTCTCTGTCTTCTAAGAACACTTCACTCATTGCCCTGACAGGTAACACACCAATAATGGATGAGTGGTATGTGTGTGCATGTTCTTTGCTCAGTCATGTTCTTGTTTGGGGGGGAAAAAAGAAAAAGCTAATTATTGTTTTACAGTATGCTAACACATAGGACAAATCCCCAAATGGGTTTAAAAAGGCTTTTGACAGAGTTCCAAATACAGGTGGTTACAGGTAGAGTAGTAGTCTCTTAGATAATTTTAAGGTATGATGTCACTGATGCCACCATCACCACTTGCCATGCATTTCTATTGTTTAGAAAGCAAGGAGAGGTTTTCTCTGTCGGAGTCTGTGGGGAAAGTGCTGTGCAAGCAGCTGAATGAGGGAAACATTGTGCGTGTGTGCTCTGGTTCTTCTACAAGGCAAGTGTTTGAAATATGTATTAAAATACACATTATGCCTCAATGACTGGGTGTTTTCATTTGGGAAACTATTTTTCCTTATGCTTTAGGAATGATAGGTCTTCATTAAGTGACATGGAGGGAGCGCTATCTGTTGGAGATGAGGGCACAGAAGGGTCAGTGTCTCTCAGTTTACAAGACGAGCTGAATAAAAATAATGCCAAAATACTTACACCTCGGGCCCCTTCAGTTTTGACGACACTTCCAGTGAGTGTGAATGAATCTTCCCAAATTGACTGATTTCTTGATTTTAGAAACTGACGCTGCAAACTTTTCACAGCGTTTTCCTATACCTGGGTGCTATTCCAATAATATACGATTGTTTTCCCACAGATTGCTAGTGAGACCTACCCATCACTGTGCAGTAGGGATAAACATAAACACAAACCATTCAGCTCACCTGGCTTTCACACCTTGAGCCCGTCTCAGATACCTACTTCCAGCAGAAGGACTGTGCTCTCGGCCATCGTGCACATTACAGAAGCCCTTCAGGCTGAGACTATAGTGAAGAAGAAGAAGGAAAGGCTGCGTTTGGAGGCCTTGAAAATGCAGGCGTCGCATGCGCACACGGTGACCCTGAAAGTCTTATCAGCCGAGGGAAATACTGAGAGTGCAGATCTGGGACGATTTGCCTTGTGCTGTCAGAAGCCATCAACATTCCCAGACACTCCACCCCCTACTGGCAAGACCCCAGAAAAATGCATAAACGCTCCGTGTTCGGCCCCGTCAAACCCTTTCATAATTTCACCCAAGACACCCATACAAAGGTGTGGTACCTTAGGTGTGGTGGGACCTGTTACTAATGGCTTGAATCCAAATCCAGCTGAAACTTCTCCCGGTCCTTCTAGACCCTTAATCAGTGGAACAAGGACGCAAGTAATTGGTTCCACCCTTCATACCAATCACAGATATTCAACCAAGAGCTGGAATGATAACAGAACGTGTCCGTTTAACTCCAAACCCATGCATAACAAAACAACTCACAACAATATGTTTGCAACTTCCAAGCAACTCTTTCAAAGGGATTGTTGTAACCATCTGGAACAGAGACTATGTAATACATATGTCATTTCAGAAGGCATGCGTGGCATCTTTAGCTCAAATAGCAGGAATAACAAAGATACAACTTGTTCTGTAGCGAGAATCCCAGACATGTTTCACTCTCCAGATGACCACAATGACACCCAGTTCTACAATGAGCAGGAATCCAAATCATGTTCAAACTTTCACACAGAAAAAGCCATACACATCCCAACTGGGTAGAGTATGAACAGAAGTATAAGATAATGTAATGCATATGCATTCATATTTAAATGTGAATTTAATCCTTCTGGAGAAAAGCGTCCCTTCAATGCCATAGGGTGGTGCTCCCTCAGAGATTCCACAACCCCCTCCCACCCACACACATTGGAAACACATTGCCAAGCTTTTTATAGTGTTGTGTGGTGCAGTCTGCACCATTTGTGTACACAGAAATTCTGAACACTGAATTTCACAAAAAAACTATCGGCTTACAATAGCTGACTTCACCTTTAAATATATTGTTGTTTGTATAATGAATAGGCTAATTATTCTCAATACGGCTATATGTAATGTAATAAATTTGAATCGCGTTTCCTTCATATGCTACCTTCATTCATTTCATACATAATAGACTGCAGGCCTGATGTAACACGATGATGCATGTGCGGAAGTTGTGAAACGTCACTGTTCGTGTAACTGTCCGTTCCACGGCACAGCGGTGATGGCAGACATAGAAGAAGCAGAGACGGGGGAATGAGTGCGTCTCGGGGATGGCGGACAAATCCTTAACAGTGTTTTTGAAGTTGTTCGCAGCCGGATTCTACGGTGTTAGCTCCTTTCTCATCGTCGTGGTGAACAAAAGCGTCCTCACCAATTATGGGTAACGGACACATTTTGGTGTAACTTGAAAGTGTGCGCTGTTGTGTCGACTAGCTAACCAAGCTATGTTGAATGTAGCACAGTCTACTGCCAGCAGTCGGTACTAACTTTTAGCTAAAGTTGCATGACAGACTGAAGCAAGGAGTGTCGACTATCTTAGCATTTTTATAGTTATTTTGATGAAGCCCCTTGGCTCTGAATTGTATGCCTTGCTTTTTTTTTTACAGGTTCCCTTCATCGATATGTGTGGGGATCGGACAAGTAGGTTCAATTCATATTTCTTTAATTTTGTCATATTATGTCATGTCACTGACTGAAACATACAGTTCGTTGGAGATAATATACAGTATGTTGGAGATGTGCGTGTCCTGTCGTGCAGATGTTTGCTACAGTGGTCGTACTGTGGGCTGGCAAGGCTATGAGGGTGATCAGCTTCCCCGACTTTGATGACAGCATACCTGGCAAGGTGATTCTTTGCTTTGACTGCCATTGCTTTTGTTCACGTTGCCCTATTGGAATGCCGTTCTAATAATGGTTCAATGATATGTCGCACCGTTATCTTCTTAAATAAATAAATAAAATAAAAATGTCTGCACCTTCTGCATTTCACAGACGTTTCCTCTACCTCTCCTTTATGTGGGAAATCAAATCACTGGTCTCTTTGGAACTCAGAGGCTCAAGTAAGCTCAGATGGAAATCAATGGTTAAAGAGTTTCTGTGCAATTATGTCTGCCTATTGATGTTATACATAAGTGTGTCATACTTTAATATTAATGCAATAATAAATATATCCTTTTCCACCAGTCTGCCAATGTTTACTGTCCTCCGGAGGTTCTCCATCTTATTCACTTTGCTGGCTGAAGGATTTCTGCTCAAGTAAGCAGACATCCCAAAGTACTTTACGTATAGCATAATCTATTGTGCTAGTGGAGTCAGCACTATTTGTATAATGAAAGCTATGCTTATTTGACACACAGACCCCAAAACATAATTTTTAATAGCCCACAAACTCCCCATAGTTCGTCTTTCTTTCATTAATTTCTGTTAATTAACACTGTTACAAAATGCTGTTACACACAAAGAGAGTCTATATTTCTATACAAATATTAAACATGTTCTTAAATGTAGTCTAGTAAAACTAGATTAAAGAAAGTGATGTTTAAATCATCTTGTGGGCCCCCAGAAAGAATGTCATGACCCTGCTTGGCTTACCCATCCCCCACAGTGGGAACTCATTATCTAGCTAAAGTAGAAGCTGTTGAAGCCTTTCTCTTTCAAAGTTCCAGAGTGAGAGTTTTTTTTTTTTTTTTTCTCCTTCCTTTGCCAGGAAGAAATTCTCCAGACCAGTCCAGTTGACAGTATTTACAATGATCCTCGGGGCGTTTGTAGCTGCAAGGTACGCTGTATTGCATCCAGGTGGAGACACATGTTAACTCTGCTGTAATGACCTCAACTACAAAGGGTCCTGTCCTCTACTGGTTGACGTCTTACTTTTTGCTGCCATTTTATGTTTAAAAGGTTAAAGGAGGACCATGTGAAGCAGAGATGCCCATGGCCACACTGTGGAAAACTGCTTTCCAAACCTAAACTGTTTTAATACAATTCTCTTTCATGTGTGTCCTTACTAGTGCTGATTTGTCCTTTGACCTACATGGCTATGTGTTCATTCTACTGAATGATGTATTGACTGCAGCCAATGGAGCCTATGTAAAACAGAAGTTAGACTCAAAGGTATGTTGCTGTTGGCATTGAGCTGATGTATAAAACCCAATTATGTTTTAGTTTGGTGAAATGTGTCATATTAAATTCAAATGGTGTATTTGGTTTGTACAAATATATTTTTGCGCTGGTTTAACAAAATGTCCTGGTTAGTTTCAGCAGTTCCTGTGCTTTACAATGTACTTTCTCACCTCCCAGGACAAGCATAGCATTAGCATTACAGCACAGGACAAAGTAGAGCCACATTCTACACAATCTACACTAATACTAAAATAGACGGTGTACATGAGAGAGTATGTTGAACTCTGAGGCAAGCCCCAGGACGGTGACATAGGTAGGCTATGCGTTGACATCTGTAAACTAGTTGGTGAGGAATGCAGCACATTCAGCCGTGTGAATAACCTCCTCTGTTCTCTTCCCTGCCCTTCCTTTTTTTAAATGTAATTAAATGTAATGTGTGCACATGCTGCCCCTCTGTCTAAACTTTCTCTAAACTGTCTCAACTACAGGAGCTGGGGAAATACGGCCTGTTGTATTATAATGCCTTATTCATGATTATTCCCACTCTGCTGTTGGCTCATGTGACGGGAGATATGCAGAAGGTATCGTCAGTCTGTCTCTTTGTCAGTCTTGGTCAACACTATTTGTAACGGACATTTCACTGTATTGGGTGTTTTTATCATCTAGGTATAGTACAATGAGGTGTATGTTATGTACCCTATAGCAAGGGTTAGTGTGTGTCGTCTGTTTGGTAAGTGAGGGCAGGGACCTGCTGGTTTGCCAAACTCCAGAAGTAGGGGGGTGGGTGCGCACAGCCCTTCGGGCACAAAGCTGCTTTTATTCAGTGTTATTACAGCTACCCCAGAGAGGATATTGCTGTATAGCTGCACCTTGTTTAATTTATTCTTTCTTATTAAGTAAGCTAACTTAAGAACATTTCATACCTGTATCATCTCGTGTGTTAAATTTGTAACTAGTCTTTAATTGTTAATTTATGATCTGTTGTGTGTAGAAAGAGGTATTATTCATTATGTGTCTTTCTCTTCAGGCACTGGAATATGATGGCTGGTCAGATGTGCTTTTCCTCATGCAGTTCATCCTCTCCTGTATCATGGGGTGAGACCTAGCCTAATGTTTGTGTTTGTTTGCGTGTGTGTTATCATGTAATGGTACTGGCTGAAATAAACTGTAGATTCCAGTAGATTCTAACCATGCTACTACCACCTAACATCAAGCAGTATGCTTCATGTTGAAACAAGCGTTGTGTTGTGAGTGGCACTATGACGTGGATGTTTTACAGGTTTGTGCTGATGTATTCCACGGTGCTATGTACGCAGTACAACTCTGCACTAACCACCACCATCGTGGGCTGCATTAAGGTGAGCTCCAGATTCCTCTAGAATGCCAGGCATTTACATGGCATGCATTTGCTGGATGCACTTACTAGTGGAACTGATTCAAACTATCTAGTGTGGCATTATAGCCTGTGTCAGAGCCATGTAAAGAGAGTTGCGTCATCTCCGTTCACTCCAATGGACTGTTTTTTCACAGCAACGGGGCCTCAAAATATTTCCCGGAAGTTGGCCTAAATACTAAATGTACCCTATACATTTTATTTTAAATGTAAATCAGTGCATTTATTGACTACTAATTACCAAAAGTTGAAGTGAATTGATATATGAAGTTATATATCTGTAAATATATATTCAAACTGCCCACCTCTCCATGAACCATGTGACCGTTGACAATTTTGAACTTCCGTTGGCGTAACTGTTCTTTCCATGGCTCTGGCCTGGGTCAACCAGACCCTAAATGCACCTTGTTAATGGCCGTGCACAAATGGGAAGACTTAAATGTTGTTGCCTCCTACTGGGTGTAGATCTCTGGTTAATTGTGAAACTATTGGACAACATTTAACGTCTCGGCATTGCTACAACAGTTTGGATCGTCTCAGCTAGCTCTATCTCCATTTTGAAACATGCTTTACTTCAGCGTCATCTCACTAACTCAAACAAATTTGAGCTGAGAACAATAGTTGGATGGAGCCAAGCTAGGAGCATTAGCTGAATCCCAAAAATTTGGTTTGTGGGAAGATATTTAGAATCCTGCAAATATGTATACATTTTACTGGATAACAATTTGCTAGCCGGAAGTTAATTCACTAAATTTGCATTTGAATAAAACCAAACGATGTAAGGTGCTTCTATAAGGTCTTCCTATTTTCTACAGTTCAAACATAGTTTATAAAACATACAAGGGACAGAAATCCTAATAGGTTCATACTTGGGGTGTGTAATATTGGTTCAAAGCTTTGGCACATTTATTACATTTCCTATGGATAATTTAGTTAAACCAACATGTACATAAAACTGGGGACTGGCAAACTGCTTTCATTGTTTGAAGGGTGTAATTCCAATCTCTGGTCTTGCATTAACGTGATTGACGAGTGTTTCTTTTAACCATTCATGAGCTAATTCATGTTTCGTTCGTTCACAGAACATCCTGGTGACATACATTGGGATGGTGTTTAGTGGAGACTACATTTTTACATGGACTAACTTCATAGGTTTGAATATCAGGTATGGATTTGTCAATATTTCTGAGCATTCATAAAAATGTTTCTTATTGTGTGTGTGCGTTTTTTTTATATAAGAGATACTGCCTCTGTTTTGAGTGGTTCTGGGCTGCAACATGTTCTTACACTCTCTAACTCTCTTGCTGCGTACACAAAGCAACCTAATACGTGCATTTTGCAAACCTTCCCCAGTATTGCAGGCAGCCTGGTGTACTCTTACATCACCTTCACAGAGGAGCAGTTCAACAAAGCAAGTGACAGCAGCAGGCAGGAGACCAAGGGCAAGGTTGTCGTTTGAGAGACACTGGATATTTTTATGCTGATGAGAAGACTTTATATTTTTGGTACGGTTTATATTTATTGAGCATTTTAACAGCTGCGGCTTGGATTCCCTGGGAAGGGATGTGTAGTCTGAGTCACCAGAACATTTATAACCCGCCTCAGGTTTCTATGGTTACGAAATCCTCTACGAGGAGCAGAGTTTAACTTTTTATTACTTTCAACTGGTCCATTTGTTTTTTGTTTAAATTGATCAGTTTGAAAATGTTTACTGTGATGGAAACTAGTATGTGGCTGTTTGATCCAACTGTCATTGGAATGCACATTCCTGTCGTCGTTCAGACGGTTCTCTGGAACAATTCTGAAAATAATAGCTGGAATTGTCAGAAGACTACAAGGATGATGTATTGCAAATATTTAAAGGGATACTTTTAAGACACAATCCTTTCTTTTACTGTAATGTACAGATTATCCAGATAGCTGTTTACATGGAAAGTTGCTTATGAATGTGTGATTGCACACAAGGAGATGCTCTGACACTATCATTAGCTAGGATCTCCTATTTCACTCCAGCGTTTTAACATGTTGCTTTTTCATTTTCTACAGTTTTTTTATTTTTATAAATGGACTGACTAGCTGAGGGTACAATAATGTACCATCATCCTTCAAAAAACCAAAGTGTGTGTAGCAGTGGGCTGTGATCTTAAATTAAGGATTGTAGCTTTAAATATATTTGCTGCTTTTCCTGGCCTATAATCTTCAACTGTTTACATTATTCCCTCAGTATTAAGAAGTTTCTGTCTATACAGAAGCAACAATGAGTAATTATGGTGTATGTGTGCAACAAGATCCTATTGCACTTTTACAGTAAGTAGCTAGTACGGTTTTAGTAATTGTAAAATGCAGAATTGTGTTTCTCAAACTCAATTTATAGTTGTAAAAATTAGGTGAATCAACTTTGAACATGTACATTTGTGTTGCATTTTACAACAGTTGGCCCTAAACATTAAGGGATAAATATATATTAATGGGTTTCTAACTGCCATATATGCATTCATTTGAATGAATGGTTGGGTTTGTAGCAATTTGTACTTTGGTACATCTTAGATTTTAAAAAGGCTTAAAAACTAAGGCGTGTGTTATGTGTATGCACACGTGTAGAGATAAAGAACAAGGAAGTGTAAAGACTGCGCATGTTTTATTTTATTTAATAAATCTAACGAAGTTGAGATTGTAAATGATGCAGAAACTGCAACTCAAGTGTGCCCCCTACCGGTTGATCCTAAAATCTAATTATATTTGTAATGCTAAGACTTTTTTATTTGGCTTGCAATATGCATTATTGATGTCACTTAACTAGTACAGTAAATGACTGCCAGTGAAATACAAAGCAGCACCTTTACAGGAGTGCTGAAATCCTGTGTAAAATTGCTGCACTACTCATGGCCAGTCACAGCTTTAACATGTCAAATTGAACAATTATTCACACGTGCATGGTATGAACTCAAGAAACATTTTATTAAAAACAAACATGTTAGAAAACAAACTCATGCAAACTAGTACAAGTCTGCTATGAGTTTACATATTTTACATGTATGAATAGCCTGTGCGAAGGCACACACATTACAATCAAAACTAATTTATACAAATTGTATAAATGGATTTGTATCAAAATAATGAAAATACAAATTAACACTAAAAGTTTGCATTGGGTTTGCTAGTACCATACCCCAAACAAGATGATGGCACAAGTTTATTTTCAGCACACATCAATTTTGTTCATATAAATAGAAATAAGAAGGCTCTTCAGAACTATTGACAAAAGTACTGTATTTCTGCTATTGGCATAGTACACTGAGGTATAGAACACAACTATAGGTAATGGTCGCACTTGCCAGTCACATACTCTGACAGGAGTAAGCATGCTTGGCAAACATTTCATTTTCATAAAATAAATACACATGCCACTACTGGATTGTACTGTTTCAATGGTATACTAAAACTGCATTGCGTTGAACTGCATTGTTATGAGAAATGTCATAGTGCCATCATATTTCAATAAGCTGTGGATTAGAAACAAAAACAACTTTCTATAGCAGGGAGGGGTATCGATTATAAATATGCTACTATTCAAGTTTGCAGACACTTCAAAGAGTGAAAACACATGGTTTAGCTGTGGTTTTCACCAGACAAGGAATAGTAGTTCTTACATTAAGTTAAAGGCAAATGTACACGTCTAGTGCAGTTATGTATCAAATTAACATATACCATCACAAACGCTGTTGGTTAAATTGGAAGCACAGCATCTCAGTGATCATAAACTAAAATATCTCAGAAGCATTCCCTTCCCAGATTTCTTATAATAGCAAGAAAGATCAGCACACTGAAGAAATTGCCATTTCTTTACAGTGTGTAATGCACCCTGTGTCCTTTTTTAGTTAGGACTAAAAGGAACTAGGCTATTCACACAAAACAGGCAAATGCATTGTAACATCTTTAAACCTATTTAGACCACCAGAGTAGACAGAATATAGGCTAACCCTTAACCTTGAGTAAAAGAAAGTTATCTTATATCCAGATGAACAGGAAATGCTAGAATCATGATAAAAAAAATACTTGCATGGCAGGCAAGCAGGGTTTACCTATTGCCTAAGCAGTAGAAGAGCACAAAAATGAGCTTTGTCAAATATGTTCCACAGGATTTTACTCAACACAATCCTGATGAAGCAAAATCACATTGCAGTCCAGAGCACTGCAACCACAAGCCATACAAGGGAGTAGTAGTAGGTTAGATTGTCTGCAACCCTCACAAATCAAAATATAGTTTGTGAATAGTAGCATCCAAAGAACAGTAATAAAATAAATAAAATGATGGCACATTTTCTTCTTCCCCACTATAAAATAACATTGCTTGAGAATTCATCCTCTAAACAGAGTGGGCATTTTGCATAACAAAAAGGTATTGATATGCCATATTAACCGAGAGTGGCTGGATTTGAACAAATGATTGGTAAAAGCTGTATAACAGCTTTTACAATGTAACAAGGTTTTCAGCCACATAACAAAGACTATAGAAGTTGCAGGCTATACAGCAGAGGTTGCAAAGAGAGGACAAGAGTCTGTACAACCAAAGACGACTGCTAAGTTGTTTGTATTTGATATCTGTCTCACATAACTTGGCGTATGCCTCTCGATTTGACGACAAGCCAATATCCTGTCCCAACCCACACGCTTGCTCGATGAGGTGCATGTCCGCCATTATCTCGGAAGTCATTTGGCCAAACCACTGAGCATTGACAGCTGCCACAGTCACCGACACAAAAAATATAAAGATCTGGGAAGGGGGAGCAATTCAAAGATGTTCAAATGTTTTGTTTTTGCTTTTGTGTGTGTTGTGATCAATCGGTACCGAATACACACCTGAAAAGCTTCCCTTTCATCCAATAAGTCACTTGGATGATACACCGCATAGATGGTGAGGTTGAAAAAGGCACACGCCGAGCCCAGGTGGAGGTAGAACGGCACCAGGCGACTCTGGATGAACCCAAACGTATGTCTGTTCAGGTGGCTGTCCATCACAAAGCCTGTACAAAACAAAAGGCATATTAGTGCCTCAGAAAATCTAAAACACCTGTATGCCAAATTTGCTTAACATAAACAGGATACTGATTGGTGGTGTAATGCTATCCTGAAATATAGCAAAAAGGGACACAAAGTTGAACACAGGGAATTCCAACATGTGTGGGTGCACAGGATACGAACTTGATATGAAGGTGACCCATATCTGCATGCCCCAGTAGGTTGATAGTAACAGCAGCTGCAGAAGTTTGACAGTGAAGGTGGGTTCCTGGTCTGTGGACATATTTCCTTCACCACTCTTCCCTTCCCGTCTTCACGCCAGTGTAGTACAGCCAAAAGGGGAACAATAGAGAGATGCGGTTCCTTGAAAATTATTGAAACCTTGATGTAACGTAATTCTTCCAGTTCTTGCATGTACAAACATCCAAATTAATTTTACTACAAAGTATCAGAGAATAGATCAGTCTACAGACAAATATCCAACAGCCACTGTACAAAGAATTGCTTTGTACAGTGATGTGATAAGTGTGATAAGCAATAAGTGATGGTGATGCCATCACTTATTGCATCTTAACCGTCCTGGAGGGGTGGATTCCTCCCTCTGTGGTCCCCTCCCAAGGTTTCTTCCCT
>JAODUH010013876.1:0-27950 GCA_027564835.1 Typhlichthys subterraneus | reverse complement strand
CACACACACACACAGTATATAAGATATATATATATATATATATATACACACACACACACAGTATATAAGATATATATATATATATATATACACACACACACACAGTATATAAGATATATATATAAAAATATGTTACAGCAACGCTAAGAGGGAAAAGAAACACAGCAAATGTACAGTACATTTCAGAGATGCGACAATGTGAGCCTGAAGCACCTTGATCCAGAGGGGGCCACTTTGACCTCCCCTCCCACACGTGTTGTCATGACAACTACTGTACTGTATATGCCTGAGGTGTGTTCTGCGCCCCGCACCGCTAACCGCGGTCCTCAACAAACTGCAGGGTTTCATTCGAGGTGAACAACTCACCGAACGCCACCAACCTCCTCAAGGCACAGAGCAGAGACTAAAAGACTAAACGTGGATAAAGGCAAACCCAGAGAGAGCACCGTGTTATCATAATTAGCCCCAACAAGAACACAGCACTCTACCACGGGTGGGATTATTGCTAGAGCACAGGGGCGGCCCTCCCATTAGGAAAGGTCAGGCAGCCATCTAGGGCGGCATGAATTTGAGGCGGCATTTTGACAATTGGCTGTGCTCCCCCGATTAGCGTAAAGTCGTAAATTAAACTAACTTGTTAAGGCCGGGTCATTGAATTGATCTTATTTCACACTGTCGACATTCCCAAAGATGCAATTTTATGTTTTGTCTAAGGCGGCAGAATGTCCAAAGCAAGCGCTGCTTTTCCAAAACGCTTCCAATCGCTGAATGGGTAAGATGCTCTGCTAGTGAACTGTAGCCATAACCTCCCTGACACATTGCTGCAAAATGTACACTCTCAAATGTGTCCCTAACCGACCCTGCGGTGGAAGCTACCCTGCTAAAAAATCCAGCACTGCCGATAACCAGCATGAGGTATGTTTTGCATGCTAAAACCAGCATGGAACGCTGGTTTGCTGGTACCCCGGCATCCCATGCTGTTTGATGGTGTACCAGCATCCCATGGTGGTTGATGGTGTGCTGGTATACCAGCTAGACCAGCACTACTCCAGCACTAACCAGCATGAACCAGTCTGGACCAGCATGGAATTCATGCTGGTTTATGCTGGAATGTTTAGCAGGATAGCATAAGGAAAAGGTTTTTTTGTGTAAAACTCAAAGAGCACATATCACCTCATGCCACTCCACACTCTTCTCTACTCCCCTTCACGACCACAGCTCACTACAGTCCCGTTTCAAAACATAAACACGTTGTGTCTGCAGGCGCTATCGCACAATGCAGGAGAATTCCATTAGCAGGCCAGACAAAGCCCATATTCTCCCTTCAATTACTCCTTTGCTCGTTTCCCCTACAGGGACAAAATGCCACCTCCACCAGACTTCTTAAAATGCCAAAACAATGAGCGGCTACCTCACAAAATTGGGTTGATACACTAATTTAACTACTTCTGTTATCGCTGCCACACCTGAAACTGCCCCGCCAACCACCACCTTTATAAAGTAGTAGCAGAGAGTCAGCCAGCCGGTTATGTTTCCTCCTCATATCTCCTTGTGCCATCTCTCTATATGCTAAAGAGCCTATCATGAATGCCAATAAGGCTCCTGCTGCCTAACCTTGTTATTCACTCTGATCTACAGTGAACGGCATTCCAATACACACTCATTCCCATCAGGGGTTCACCGTGCTACTGCAGAACCCAAAGCTCTGCATCACTTGTTTTCTGATTCACAAATATTAGCATACAATGGGGAATTCACAATCTTGAATTAGCAAACCCTGAGTGAGAGTGAGAGAGAGAGCGAGAGAGAGAGAGAAAGAGAGAGAGAAAGAGAGATAACTACAGACTTTCTATTGGGAGAGCTTGTGAAGAATGAGGTCGATGAAAACACACATTACGTTATCGATTAGCTGATTGACTGGCTGATATATTGTTATCCCTGACAGTACAATGAATGAGCTATATTAAGTCAAGTGTGTTCATCACCACACACACACACACACACAACAACAAAAAACACAAAAAAAGAGGAAGCAGAGTTTCTCTGGACCAGACAGACAGACCCCCTCCCCCCTCCCCCTCCCTTCCACCAACTTGACTGGGAGACCAGCTCTGGCTGGAGGGTGCAACTGTGGCGGCATTATCACCTGCTATTTACCCAGCGCACAACAATTACCCAGAGCGGGCGAGGCAGCCGGGTTGTCAGCGCTATGGAGACAACAACGGCGGGGTGCAGGGGTCAGCGCATAAGGGGAGGGGTTTCAAGGAAGGGCGGTAGTAGATTTTCACTGGCTGTTAGCATTGTCACAAGTCTGTGTAAGTAATTCCATCATGCTAGTGCGGTGCTGTCTAATTTCAGTCTTTCCGTTTATTTTAAGCCTTAGCCGACATGTACACACATATTTAGCAGATATACAGTACAAGACCGGCAAGCGGTGTTGGCACGTTTCGCAAACAAATTCCGCAGTTTAACGTCTGATTTGGTCGTTGAGTTATGCAAGTTGGTCGTTGTGTGTGCGTGTAAATCAAGACGCCGCTCTCGTCAAGTATAAGCGGATCTTGACGCAGTTAGCCGGCGCGAGTAAAGGCTGGCTCAGCGAGGCCGTAACCCCTGTAACCCCATTACAGTTGTGCTGCACTTACAGTACACTTCCAATGCTGAGGTGAGCAGAGAATTGGGCTCATCTGTCGCCTGAAGGAACTGGAGGGATGGAGGCGATTGTAAGGCACTTTTCTGGGATTGTTTCAACAGAAATTCATCATTCTACTGCTTAGCGGTGAATGCAGGAAGCAGAGAGGCATAGCAGAGAATATTTGAAAGGCTCCAGGGTATAATATCATTGCCATGGCGATGCAACATTTCCCATGGTTACATGCGAAAGCTTTTTAGGTGCACAGACAGAACCACATTTGTCATTTACAATTGTGGAACCTGCAACCATCTCATTCCACTGTCTGCTACTGGAACCTTGATGCTGGCTACTACAGCATGACTGAAATTAAGCATAGCGTTACTTCAGGCAGGCCACGGAGTCACGCTTAGCTGGTTGTCTCAACCAGCTGACAGAGGAGCAGGTTGAGGGGGTGTTGTTTGTTTCCATGTGAAATGTAGGCTGTGCAGCCCTTTGAGACTGCAATGTGAATAAGGGCTATATCAATAAAATTGACTTGACCAGACAATCGCTGCTTTACACACATTGGCCAAATACTCCATGGCTCCTTATTAAAGATGGCTAATCCTGCCACTTCACCTGCAAACCCATTTGAATAGTGGTCCAAGTCTCAGCCTGTTCCGTCCATTAGCACTACGTCACATAAGCAACTCTGTGCTAAACGTCTGATGCATAGGCCTCTGTAAGCTCGACAGCACTTTCTGAAATTGAAAAATAAGTAGATTTTCATTGGTTGTTAGCACTGTCACTCGTGAAGTCTTAATCTGTAATACTACTTATCTAACAGAACAATACCTGAACACAGCCAGAGTCATGTTGGTAAGTTTCTCAGCAAATTCCTCTACGTAAGTGTAACGTCAAACGTTGAGTTTCGTAGTTGGTTGTATTACATATCAATCAAAATACCTCTCCTGTCAAGTAGGCGGACCTTAGGCGGCCGCAGTTGGCCAGCGCTGTGTCCCAGACTTTACGTAAGGAAAGGCTGGCTCTGCGAGACTATAGTGGTCCTGACTTAACTGAGAAGAAAATCACATATTAAACAGTAGCCAATTAAATCTCCAACATGATCAAGGTACACTCCTTGATTATGAACGCCCCCAGAACCAAACATTTCCACCCCAGCTCTCTGTTTATGTGTGTGGCTATAGAGAAAGGGGTTAGGAAGAGTTTAAACCTGTATGAGATCTGTAGGGTGATCAGCTATGAGCCACTCAGCGCCGGTACGGGGAAGGCACTCATCTGCAATACTGGTCTCAACCACAAGGGGAAAGACCAGACCAAAATGCCTTTAAAAGTTGAGCCGCTCTCATATTCTTTTGTCCCAAAATGGGAAAACGTAAAACTGAATAAATTCTACCCACAATCAAAACAGACAGCCACCATCTGCATTACAAAGGCACAAGGTTCTTGTTTACCGGCACAAACAGCAGCAGGACGTCCAGACGACTCTCAGACTATAACAATGCTGATGTAGCCTTGACTGTTGTTATCTGATTGGCTGATTGGGGAATAATGGCACAAGTGCTCTGTGTTCATATGTAAATGAGGCTTGATAAGCCGAATAAGACAATTAAATCATGTTTATGTCATTGGCACTGTATCCAAGAAACACCACGCCATGGAACCTGACCCCCCGTCTTGATCAATACATATCCTCCCTCCTATTTTGACTAGCACTCATTCCTTTTTCATTCCACGCCCATTCTCCCCTTCTGCTCTTTCCCCGCACTGGTGATTTCGAATGCACTGATTTCCCCCGCTTTTATCCCTGCCTGGGCAATCAGCAGCTTTTTACCTACAATCAGCATCTCTTTGACGGGAGAGACAGAGAGCCGGTCGCTGGCTCCAGCCTCGGTGGTGCTGTGATCTCTGCAAGGCTCCCCCTGGCTCTCTGCCCTCGAGAAATAATCAGTGCCACAAAAACCCTGAGATGACACAAGGCTGTGTTGACTTGGATATGGTTAGGCTGGACATACTGTATCCATGCCAACACCGCTGCAGTGACCCTTTACCACAGTGTTCACCCAACCCACTGTCCTGCATGTTTTGGATGTCTCCCTGCTCCAACACAGCTGATTCTTAGCTTGTTATTATGACCCAGTCATTAGAATCAGGTGTGTTGGAGCAGGGAGACATCTAAAACATGCAGGGCAGCGGCCCTCCAGGACCAGGGTTGGGGAGCAATGCTGAACACATAGTGGTTCGTATTTTTTATATTCTTTCTTTTACCGTGTCAATTCACATCGAATCTACCGTCGAATACAATGTGCAATTGATTTCAGTGAAAAACAGATATTGGGCCACATGCAGGAAGCACTACACGAACAGAATTCCGCTTATTTTTGTTCAGGTCTGCAATGTGCTCTTATTTTGTTAGTGTCCATTTATCTCGGGGATTCTGATGTTTTGTTATTTTTGCTTTTCTCTTAGCTTAGAGCAAATATTATGAGTCACCAGCATAAGAAAACAACATCTTGTTTTTGCAGTGCACCATCAAAACTGTATTGTGTTGTTTTTCAAAATACAATGAACAGCTCATTGTAATTTGAAAAACAACACAATACAGTTTTGATGATCAAATGTTTATGTTTTAGTGTATTTATTGTTGTTGTGGATTATTATATTTGTGAGAAAAATCAATTACATTGGTCCATTGCTCCCAATAAGACTATAAAAACCTTTGATGCGTGCGTTACACTTCGGCTTGCATACTGCTCTTACAGTACATGCTTTATCCAGTCACGTCTTACACAGAGAATGCATCTTTACAGACGTATGACTGCCAAGCCATTTCAGGTAGCATGCACTAGACATCAACTGCCCTTATATGTTTATGGTACGTTACCTATGCTAATAATGAACAATCAGCAATGAACAAACGGCCCCCAGTGATCAAGTAGGATTCATTATTCAGTGCACCTGGGTAACAACAGATTTGGAGGTTAAGAATGTTTTGCACACATGTTCTCTTTCTTTTGCTCCTAACACAAAATAAAGAGAAAATATGAGGCCCATTGTCTCATACTGTACAGTAGCTCTGTTGGTGCCAATAAACAACATAACTTTCAATGTAACACTTCAGACTAGAATGTTAATGTCAAATAAACAAACTGGGGGAGAAGCTATGCCGAAAATATATATCGCTGATACTAGCTCACACTCACGCTGTACATACACACGCGCACACGCACACGCCTGCTGTACGCATCTGCTGTAAGCATAATAACCAATGCAAGTCTAAACTTTATAGTGTAACTTCTTTAGTTTGAAGTTACAGAAAAATCAAAATCATGAATTTGGAGTTACACGTGTTTTTGTTGACAAGGCAAGTTATTTATTCCTAATAAGCCAAAGCTACAGTATGATTTTACATCCAAATGTGTCCAAAATGTGTACACCTCCAGCTGGTACAATAACTGCCCTTGTGTGTTTCCATGGACGCCTATACAGCAGGGTGTTGGTGAAAACGGAGGCAAGATGGAGCCCTGCCGCTCTGTAATAACATGGATCTTTAGAACTATGTCCACTGGTAGCTATTGTGGACTGCTGGTTTAAGCCTGCGGTGCTCTAGACCAATAATAACAGCGGTGCTGCGTTGTCTGATGCATTCGATGCTGATTCCCGTGTTCGTTTGCTGGCGGGACGTGTCTGTGGCTCGTTGTTTCGTGTCCTCCGGGCGCCGCGGCCACACGGCTCTCTGCGTTTCCGTGTTGGTTCCTTGCTGGGGGTGCGCAGTTTGCTCGTACGGTGACGTGCGCTCTCCTGGTCCGTCCCGTTTGGCGTTGGGCTGCGTAGTGGCGTGCGGGTTCTGTTTCTTGGTCTGGTCTTGTTCGCTTGCCGTCATCTTCCCTGTTGTTCGCGCTGTGGCTCTCTGCTGGCTGGCGGTTGCCTGTTTTTTTGACTTGGGATGCCCTTCATGCTGCAGGTTGAAGGAATGCTACACCGTGCATGTCAGCCACATGCTGGTGCAACATAGTTAATGTAACAGAGTTGTTGAGTATTGTTGAGCTGGACTGGAATATTGGGTATTCGCACGATGAGCAGGCATTCGGTTCTCATTTTGGGATTTAAATTTTTTTTTATTTTATCTTACGTAGGCTATTCACATTGCCTGTGACTAATTTATTAATGCATTTTATTTTGGTTTTACTGGATTAGATTGTTTGGACCTTTTTGCCAATTGATTCATTTTGACCATGATCGATCGGTGGACTACGAGTTATTGTGGACCTTGGTGGATATTACTGATGGGTTACTATACGTCATAGGTAGTGGTAACTCAACATTCTCAGTCCAGTATGTTGTAGTCTGCAAAACGGGAATTGACTGTGGCCTACCTGCTATTCTAATTTGAACAGAATGTGAAACATGAGTGATTTTTAATGGAGTTTGAGAACGTATGTTGACCTCTTGTTTGGAAGTGCAGCGAGAATTTGAAGCTTGTATTGGGAAATGCAATATCTATGGAGTTGTTTGTAATCATGGCGTTGGAGCCTCTGGTGGGTTTGGATCCTCGCATCCTTACCTGTCGGGAGCACCCTGCCATTTCATGCGCATACATGGAGAGCCCTCTCCTTGCGCATACATGGAGAGGGCTTAATTTGCATAAGATAATGTAAAATCTATTAGACTAATTTACCTCTTCTAGAATAATATATTTTATTTAAATTACCTAAGACATTATATAGCAATAATCGCATAGTTTAAAAGATATATAATCATTACAATCACTTTTCAGGGTCTCCAGGTATGAGCTTCTTGAAAAAAGGCTGAAATCAACTTTCTAAGATCCAGAGAAATTTAAAATTGCAGGATTCTCTGTGTGAGTTCAGATGCAGCATCAGCTCATACAGAACGGAAGGAAGGAAATCAAATCCCACCTGGAAAGTCAGTGTGGCGGCATACCAGTATGCAAACATAGCATGCCAGCACACAAACAAAACATACCAGTATGTGAACAAAAACACACATAATTGTTTCAATAATTTTAAAGGTATGCTTGTTAGATTCTCACCTCACTCTAGCCTATATTAGATCCTACAGCTGTAGAGGAATTTTGTTGAGGCAACTTCACCCAATTTCACAGCTAAATAAGTGATCGGACCACTCATTTAGCTATATCTTTCACTTTCAGTGTCCATAGTGCACCTTTAAGGAGGCGTTTGAATAGCGTGCATGTTGCGTGCATGTAACCTACCTGTATTGTTACAATACGGGGCAAGGGCTGGCGAGTGTTGGCACCCCCTTCAATGGCAATCCCCAAGGTGCTGGCGGTTTTTGCCACCCGTACTAGTGTGGATGTTGGCTCCAGGAGCCCAGGCTATATGTCAATTATGGAAGAGAGAGAGAACGAGAGAAGTCTGTTAATGTTGATTTGCATTGTATATATGAATGTCCAGGACAAATTAAGAGTATTGCATAAAAGACATAGTAAGAGAAATACTGTACATTTTTCAGAGGAACATTATTGTTCACTAATAATTCTCATTATCGTTCTTTTAAAGTGACTGGACTGATGCATTTATGAAAGCTGCGGTTGGCATGTACACATTTTAGTGATTTATTGTTCCACATATTTGTTGACTTCACATGGTTATTCCTCTAATCCACAATTGTTTTGACGGGTAATATTTTCAAGGCACGCGTTGTTCAATTCGGACATTTGAAGAAGAGCCTCTAGCCTCCGCCTAGTAAAGCACATTCCCTGCCTCTTCCAGTGTGTTTGAGCTTAGCGGTGGTCTGCTCAGTCAGTGATCTTCTCAGACCTCGGGGCTATCACCACCTCCCCCTTTAACGCCTTACTCCTCTCCCACAGCTCATTAAGCGGAGAGGCTTTTGGAGGATTGTCCTACGCCGTGCTATGGTTTGGGGATGGGATGAACTGATCGGATGAGTGGTGTGACAAATAACTTAGGACATGAACACAGACAGAATGGAAAACAAGTTCAGTCAAAAGGGAAGGAGAGAACAGATCACAGTTAAGGCTGAAAGCAGGCGGCGCAACAGGAGAAGTAATATTGACCAATCACATCAACTCTGCTCATCCACCTGCTTATTCTGGACTTTCCAGTCTCTGTATTATATATTACGATCAGTCACATGTACAGCACTTATCAGACGCATTACTGTACAGCGTTTAGCATACGCTTTACTGCAATAATTTACATGTACAGCACTTAACAGATGCATTACTGTAATAATATACATGTAAAGCATTTATCAGACGCTTCACTGCAATAATTTACATGTACAGCACTTAACAGATGCTTTACTGCAATAATTTACATGTAAAGCATTTATCAGACGCTTTACTGTAATCTTGCACATGTACAGCATTTAGCATACACTTTACTGTAATAATTTACATATAAGGCATTTAGCAGACACTTTTATCCCAAGAGACTAACAAACAGTGCCTGTGTCAATAGTAGAACACACCAGTTGTTGAACACAACCAGAGCCATGCAGAGAGAGTCGCGTCATCTCCATTTTTTTAATCACAGCAATGGCGGATCATGGAGCAAATACTTACCCTTATATACGTACCCTATAAATGTTATAATTATTATTATTGACTACTAATTACCAAAACATTGTATATCTGTATATCAATTCAAATTGCCCACCAAGCACTTCTGGAACTGTTTTGCCTCTCGTCGCAAATTTCAAACTTCTATTGGCGCAACTCTGTCTTTACATGGCTCTGGCTGTACATAACCAACATCCTGTTATGATAAGAACAGCATCATGTCATCATCTAAAACACCAGGAGATTTACAACATACAATATCTAATACACCAGGAAGTAATTGCTAGAAGGATAAATACCCACACAAAGTCCAATATTCTAAGAATTTAACAAGGACAGAAAGGGTTATCATCATCATCTTTAATCTCTAATCCATCCTTATACATTCACTACATGGCCAAATGTATTTGGACCTGCCCATACCACCTACTGTATATGACCTTGTTGGACATGCTATTCCAAAACCATGGGCATTAATGTGGAGTTGTTCATCCTCCCATTCCCAGGTTTTCCATAAAATATTATCCTTTTTTGTTTGGAGATTGGATGGGCTCCATTAGGGCTCCAAATTAGGGCTTTTAAAATGTAATCGCAATTAATGGCATGCTTTACAAATTCATTGTGAAATAAAATAATTTTTTTTTTTAGAACAAGATATGCCAGCTTTATGCAAATGTATGTATTTATTTAAAAATAAATACATACATTTGCCTAAAGCTGTCATATTTTACACCTTTATACAATTGCGTTAGAAATGGGTGTGGCTGAAACACCAAACTCAATTCCTTCCATCATTTCTTTCTTTCATCTTACTGTCCTATCTGTACCTAGCCATCTATACTGATCCATCCACTGACGGTAACAGCCCCATGTACCGGTTTGTTCAGTCTCCCCACTGCAGGACCTTGCGTGTCCCCTGGGGGGCGCATGTGTGCCGAGCTGGGACTGCTGTCCTTGCTCGCGTGTTGTGCCGCAGACTCAGCGATGTCCACCCCGCTGTCCTCACTGAGGGTCTGTCCACTGTCTGACAGCTGGGACAGAGCGCCCCCTGTAGGGAGGGCAAGGCAAGAGGTCACGCGTATGTGTATAAACGAGCTGCTGGACGTCTCTAAAAGCGCTTGTTTTCAGTTCCGATGTCAACCATTCCCCAGAATCCCTGACTTCACCTGAACCTTCTCATCACATGTCCATGTATACACACACAGCTATAATAAATAAACACGTAACAAACACGTAATAACACAGAGCGTCACCTCTGGCCTGGGGCAGGGGCCGCACCTCGTTGAAGTCGGGTTCTGCATTGTGCCGGGGCATCTCCACGGTGACGAACTGCGCCTTGGAGCCCGCCGAAGGCCTGTGGGCAGGGCTAGCGCTCAGCTGGGGAGGAGGAGGTGGAGGAGGAGGGGGAGGAGGCGGAGGCGCGGGGAGCGTGGGCGGAGGGGGGGGCGAGGGGGAGCGTGCGGCGGGGCCCTGGCCAGGGGAATGCACCCTGGGGAAGGGTCCGATGTGGTGCTGGGACACCTGGGACAGGTGGCCGGCCGCTATGGGCTGCCGGGAGGGGTACCTGGATGGGACCCTGGTGGCGGGGTCTCTGTGGTGGGGGGGGTGGGGGTGGCGAGAAGCGGGCGCGGTGAAGTACAGGCCCGAGTGGGAGGAGCCGGACGAGGGGCTCTTGTTGACCCGATCCCGCCGGCTGGGGCGCGTCGGCGGCCCCGGCGGGGGGGGCGGGGGCTTGAAGGAGGGGGGCGGCTCGGCCGCCGCGCCGTTAACGTCGTCCTAAAGTGACAAGAGGACAGAGCCGCTAGTTTCACTGCAAGGGAAACACATTGCGGTTTAGTGTTACATGTCGTTCTCGCACGCGCACGCACACACACACACACACACACACACACACACACAGAATGTAGACGGCGGAAACGCTACTCCGCTCCGCTGGAACACTGTACAACACATCCCAACAAGGAGGTGGCTGCTGGTTCGATTCCGCCGGTCTTCTGTTGCACTGAACACAAGCCCCAACAGCAGCAAAACACAGAACACACAGAAATGGATGGCTTGGCAATGTATGTAGCGATACAATCAAACAATAAAAAAGGAATTAAATATGTGTATATTTAAATAAAAACTGTAATGACAATGAAGTACATATATGAACAGGATGGTTTTCATGGCCGTATCATCACGAGGGCCTCTTCGTCCGTTGCATTTTGTTCATCCTCACCTGTTTTGCAGAACGAACAAAGGCGCCTCGTTCTCTCTTGTTGCTCTGGTAACAGAGGTTGCTGGGGATTCGTTTTTTTTTTTCTGGTGTCAGACTAACAACACTTTTCATTGTACCGGAGAAAGACGTGTAACTGAAGCTACAGAATAATAAGCGGGTTTCAGGTCTGCCCTCAATACTCCAAGGTTTGTGATTTCTTTCCTTTTTTATAAAATGTCTCCCTTACTGGGAATCTTCCTTTGTAAACTGACAGGGTCGTACCTGAGAGTCTGTTTACAATATTAACGTCTTCTCACTGGTGACTCCTCTGGCCATTAGATGCACCTGCACTCCAACTTAGTTTTGTCCTATTCTTTCAGAAAACCTTTTTTCATTATTTATTAGCTGTGGAATACATGATATATTATATAGTGTGCGTGTGTATGTGTGTATATATATATATATATATATAGTACAGTATTATCTATACATATTTTATAGGTATAAGTATGTGACTAATCACATTCTTGTTCTGTGTGCCGCTATATTTCTTGCCAGACTACTTTCCAGTGCAGCAATTAGTTAATTTCAGTGGGGCTGAGTAGAAATGTGTACAATAGGTACATGTAATGTTTGGCAGTGCTTGGAATGACAGGCTTTTAATTACACATTCATTGGAAACCAGAAATTACTCAATCATACACAATTATGTAGGATATGGCTGACCAATGTCCATGTAGTAAATACCAAAATAATACCAGTTACAGTAGGCCTTTACCGTATCTTAGTGCTGTGAGCGCACAGCACCACCCTGTCAAAGCTGCAACACAGGCGGACCGTCTTATTGGAGGAGCTACTGCGTCGTGCTTGAACTGTGTTACTGGCTCATCGTCTCTACATTGGATAATTAGCCTATTAGCAGTCACCAGACAATACTAGGTTACTGCGCTGCTCGAGCCCCATGATATCCCCCCCTGCAGATCGGTGCTGTGCTGTGCGCCAACGCTGGTCTCACCAGAGAGATGTCGGGCAGTAGCAGCGCGTCCAAACTCTCTGGAGGCTCCCCGTCGTTGCTCTCCGCCACGCTGTCGTCCTGCAGCAGAGACAGACATACAGACAGACAGACAGGCAGACAGGCAGTTAGAGAGGCTGGGGGAGACAGGCATTAGAAAGGGAATTTCGACAGGTAGTGAACGACAGCGAGAGAGGGCAATAGTTGACAGGGAGGAAGAGAATGAAGGGTCTCTGATACTGTGGGCATTTACAGTATACTGTATATACACACAAACGGTACGTAGCACAGTATATACACACACACACACACTGTAAAACAAAAATGTATAGGAAAGGAATGCACATTTGATATCATGTATGTATTTTATATTTAATTCAGTTCAGTTAATAGAAGAAATGTATTCTGAGGGAGAGTGACACAATAGTGGCTTGAGATGACGGAATATGCTGAAAAATACAGGCCGAATCACATACCCACTTAGTCTGATCCCCGATCCACGATTTCCTCACTAGATTATTATATTAACTCTGTCCATAAAGGCACACAGTAGATATATCTCCCCTCTCTCCTTGCCAGTACAGTTGACCAACAACACCTGGTCTGAAGTCAATGTCACAGCATTTCAATGTTATTGTAGGGGCATATATGCTCCCTATAGGCGGGCGCACAACGCAATTACACTCTTGTTACACACACAGAAGTGCAGCGGCGCTGAAACAGGCAAAGGTTTAAAAGGTGTTGGTGGAATACTTTGGTGTAGATTGTCTGCTCCCGCTTATTCACTTCGCGCACGAGCAGAGCCACTTCCCCTGCACAGGATCGCTCTTCTTCTTCGTTTATAATAGCAGTCCGCCAAGCGTGGGAATGGGAAATGACACTCTGATTGGTATATAATATGTTACGCCCAAGACACACTCGTGATTAATGACGAAAGTAAGTGCAAGCGTTTTGAACCGTGCGCATAGGAAGTGCAACTATTTCTTTCAGCCGTTAAACTGGCAAAAGTGGATTTGGACACGCCCTAAATGCACTTAGATCGTAAAAATAGGGCCGTTTGCCACTAAACCAACACTCAACTACATCAGCCATCACTGCTGCGTAGGGAACAATTACAGACAACTTCAAGACTGTGTATTTTCTTAGAGGGATTGTATAACGGGAGGGTATATATCGTGCGTGTGTGCGCGCGCGTGAGTTTATGAGCCTGTATCTACCAGATTTTAAGCATCAGTATGCAGTTCACCGCATACCAGGTTTTTGGTCTACTTCATAAATCCAATATTTGTATTCTCTCCAAAAAGCCACCCAGCTCTCTAATCTCTCTTACACAGCAGTACAGTAAAAGCAGCCAACATGAGTGTTACACGCAAACACACACACGCACACACACACATATACACATCTAGAGACATACTCTAAGTTCACATAAGCTTAACAAATAGACACAATCACCCATGCAAGTACACACGTAAATAAATATTCAGTACATATTATTGAACACTGTAAACCATCTTAACAAACACATGCACGCACACAAATCCATACACTCCTAATTATGTACAAATAAATGAGTATAAAACACACACACAGGTCAAAGGGGTGGCCTGTGTTTGTCCATCTAAATAAACACGTCTGCTTAGTAGAAGAATATACAGCCAATCAAGGCTTATCTCAGCTGTCAGCAACTCGCGCGTGTACGTGTACACACACACACACACACACACACACACACACGCACACACACACACACACAGTATTGTGTGCACACAGGCTAAATGCTTCAGGTTAATGTGTGGGCGTGGTTCCACTGGGTTGTACTGTCATTAGAGTGTACTGTATGTGTTATTTGTTTATAGAAGAAAAAGAAAGTATGCAGCATGACTCACTCCAAAATCACTTCAAACATATGCACAGCAAAACCACATACTGTGACCAGATATGAATTCCAGTATGTGCGCATGCATGCGTGTGCGCGTGCATTATATTTTCTTTCCATTTCTTTTCACACGACGCACAACAAAATAATACACTCTGACGAGACGTGGATCCAGGCTGTGTGTGTTTGCAAATATAGGCTGCTAGTGTGTAATAGTGTCACAGCAAACAGTATCACACTTAAGTCAGGCCAGTGATTCATACCTCCATCATATCTATCAGCCAAAGTAGCCTCTCCTGCAGAGGGGACAACAGATGGGGGAGAGGGGAAGGGGGGGGAGGGGTGTTGTGTCGTCTTAGATCTTTGTTGTAAAGTAAAACAACAAGGGGACATTTCACTGTCAGAAGCAGCCAGCCATTCCACATGTGCTGTAGGGGGTCTTATTCATAGAATCAATTACATATTTGTACTTCCTATGAAACACGTGTTTTGGTAGCCTGGCTCCGCCCAAACTATTGCTATCAACTAAATATTCGCTGAGACTTCAGTCTGGAAACTCTGTTGGCTTTTAACGGTCACGCAGCAGATCCCGACGGTGGACCAATCAGAGGGTTTGAAAGCTGTCCAATATTTTCAAAGTGAACACTTCTTATGAAGCACGGGTCACGACCTGACTCACAGGCCGGACAAAAAGGTAGACCCCACACTCGATTATATTAAATAAAATATACGTATTTAAACAAACTAGAAGTATAAGATCAGTTAATCAGTAAAGTGCATGGATGGGTGAACCTGTACAGGCGTACGAAAAGCAAACCAAATCAAATCCGAAACAACCCAAACCAAACTACTAAGAGCACAGCTCAATGGCTGCTCAAGCACCTACACAAATACAAGAGCAGCCACCAACACAGGTGTCATCAGTTACTCCTAATGAGCTGGGCAGATGTCTCAGGCCTTACGTCGTCACACATGTCTAGACCCTATTCACAAAGTTCATTTGAGGTTTGGTTCAGGGGGGCAGGGTCTGACTCTAGGCTTGAAGCAGCCGTGACGTGTGGCGATTGTGAGGCATTCATACATTTGTTAACGGATTTACTGCTCCGTCAGTTTCTTTTTCCGGTGCCACACTTGGCTCATATGGTGCTTCAGAATATTCTCTGGGTGTTTATGTACATATTTTCAATAAAGCCAGTTTGGACGATTGTCATGACGTAACATGCGACATAGTCCTATGATTGTGTCTGCTGCTGCGCGAGCATTCCTCTTGCACGAGCAACAAGCTTCGTATTATAGTGAGCACAACATTGATCCTACTTTTAGTGCAAATGCTAAATATTAAACAAAACATGCCTACGATTATAATAGCACAGTCCAAAACAAAAACTAAAATTCCTGTTATTTTATGTTGTACTACTTGACTAGAATCTCGTGCTTCACTGCGACAATGAGCAAATACTTTGTACGATCAAGCCGCCATTTTCTTCCCTGTGTCCAAAAGTGTATTACGCTTAGCTTGCAATAGCTGACTGTATCTTATAGCCTTCTTCACCTCTTACTAATCGTATACCATCCACTAATTGTCCATTGACCAGCTCTCTTTCAGGGATTAAATGTGCAACACTACAAACTCGCTAGTTTAGGCTTGTATGCATTTTTTCAATTGGTCACCACTTCATTCTCTCCCTTCCCTTTTTCAAAAATAACAACAACCAAAAAAACATGCACATTTATTTTGTAAACAAAACATGGATCCTCGGACAGGTGAAGGACACACAGGGGAGGGAGAGAAGCAGCGACGTACCCGCGCTGAGCTGAGGGTGGTGTTGGTCATGAAGCTTGCGGAGGAGGACGTGAGGGTGTCTGGGTAGGACACCATGGATAGAGATTCGGGATGCAGCCCCGTGGGCCCAGCGGCCCCCTGCCGTGCCTTGAGAGCCTGTATCTCACGACGCAGGACGAGCCCATCGAAGCGCTCCAGGTCCTGAGGGGTGACCAGACCCCGGACCTCGGACAGCAAGGAGAACTGTTGGGTGGGGGGAAAGACAAACACATTTCATCTTTAGGATGAAAAACAACAATAACAAGTTTGTGAACAGCTGGCGTTGTGGTTGTGCTGCTATTAGAGCTAGCCAAAATGAGCCGTACAGCATTTCGTCATACAGGGGATGGATAGGGGTACGGTAAGTTGACAAGACATGTCAGAACGTAAGTCCACAGGGAAGTGGAGTTTGACCACCCCCCTTGGCAGACATGTTTGGGCATATCTGCTTGTTTTTGTACTTTTTGACCGGGGGAATAGGATGTGCTGTCGGCTTGCTGCGTTACGGTCTTTACTCAGATGCTTTAAAAAAAAGAAAAAGAAGCAAAATGAGAAAAGATTGACTTGGTTTACAGGGGCTTTTTGAACTGCAAATACAACACTATTGATTTTTTTATTTTTGTTTTTGCCAGAGACAAGCTACCTTGGAAGGAAGACAAAAATAAAACTTGAGTGTAAAAACATCTAACATACATTTCGGCAGCCAGGTGAGACACATGCCAGAGCAGTCATCGAGCATCACCAGACTTAAAGTGAGGCAACTATGAAGCACCTTTATACACACACACGCACAATACCCTTCTTCACTTTTGTGTGTTACACTGCAGCATACAGGGTTATGACCATATAACACATGCAGCCACAAACAGTCAATTACAAACTGTAATGTAACACTGAAAGGGCCACGACACACACACACACACAAACACACACACACACACCCTTCACTTTGGCGTATGTTGAGCAGCTCAAACAGGGCCATGACACACACACATACACGCACACACACACACACACACCTTGGCGTGCGTGTTGAGCAGCTCAAACAGGGCCATGACACACACACACACACACACACACACCTTGGCGTGCGTGTTGAGCAGCTCAAACAGGGCCATGACCAGCTGCTCCACGCCCACGTGTCCGTCCCGGTACTCCTCCAGGTAGTACCCCATGGTCTGACGCTCCGTGTCAGTCAGCAGGTGGCGCGCCTGCTCCTCCAGCAGGGCCCTAGGCTGGTTCACCAGGCTGCTCAGCGTCACCTGGGAGCCCGCCACGCCCCTGTAGAACACAGGCTGGGGAGGAAGGGGGGGGGGATATAGTAGCCTGGTAGAGCTAGGTGGGGCGATCAAAACAGTTGTAGCAACGATGTCCAATAGTTTCTAAATGATGGCAAGCCGTTTTATCTTTTATTCAATGAATTGTTGATATCAACAATTCAATTCTTGATATCAATATTTCAAATTGTTGATAAAGAATTTAGAATTTTTTATATCAATATCTGTTGATATCAAAAATGTTGGATATCAAAATGGTTGATATCTATTATATCAAAAACTATTATTGATATCAAAAATTATAATTATTGATATCAACAGTCAATATTTATGGTGACTTATATTCACAAACAAACTTATAAAACACCATGGAAAATATGCGGATACACGTCACTGAGCAACACTCACCACGCCCATTAAACGGAGCAAACGGCTTTCAGAGTAGTTCAAGAACGTTTCAACGTTTTCAAGGAAACGGGTCTTCAAGTGAAAAAAACGTTCAAACAGGCAATTGAACGTTCAGAACGCTCAGTCCACTGAACACAGCCGTAGAAACGTGACAACAAGATGGGGGATTCACAGGGGGAGCGTTACATAAAATGATGGTTATTTGGAGAAAAGACAAAATAATAGAACTGTGCAGGCGGGCAGGTTAATAAACGGAGGGAGGAACAACGCCTTAAAGAAAATAAGTGAGACGGGGGCGGGGGGGGGAGGCAGGCAGAGGTGTCAGGGGTTATCGGAAGACAGATGAGGTGAGATGTGAGAGGGCACCACCGCCACCGGGACCCCAGAAGTGACCCTGGGGGTTTCAGAAAACAAGATGAACAAGGAAATAAGTTACACCCATGTCTGCTAACGTCGCCACACACAAATATCTAGATTACAGTGTTTTCTCGCCCCTTCTATTCAACCCAGCCATCATTCATCATGGTTAAGCCTGGTGAAGCCCTAAAGGTTCCATATTTGTCAGCGCTGCATTAAGGAGTTACGCCCCACACAAGAAAATGTCAAATAATGGCTACCGGGGAAAGCTTTGACAGCATTTATGTAATGCCGGCTTTACCCAAAAGGGCTTTTTCTGATTCAAAAAAAGTACATTGCAATACAAATAGAAGACATTCAACTTCATTTCAAAAAGACATTCATTTTGATGTGCTTTCTACTGTCTGGAAAAATGTGGTTCAATTTGAACATGCATTCTATTCACACTGTAAAAGCAATTCACTAGGTCAATTCAATTTCCCCGTCGCTTTGGAAACACCGCAATCCTTAGCAGCACGATAACGTGCTGTATTGACACCGTTGAGCTCTTCAGAGCTTCTTGACCTTCCCAGGTGCCCGTACTCTAGCTTGACTTGGTGCCAGTCAGCATTACAGCGCGTAAGAAAAGTGTGGCGTGGCCATTATCAGCCGTGGCTTGCCATTAGTTCCCTCTCTCGATCCACACTGTCTGTTATCTGCACCTTCCTGTTATCATTGTCTGCTAGATGTGTTTTAATTAACCTTACTGTAATCAAAGACGCCACTTCAAAGTCACCGCTTTAAGGCTCCCAGTGCGTGCATTCATGTGTGTGTGCGTGGTTGAGTGAGAGAGAGAGAGAGAGGTAGAGGAAAGAAGAAACCCCCCCTTTCCCCCTGCACATCCTCCCCCTCTCATCCCCACCTTAACTCCGTCGCGCGCTCGTCAGGCCCCGTGTTTTATCGAGTGCCGCCGCAGAGCCGCACATCGCCGTGGACGCGGCAGGGCCCAAGGTGAACTGTCGCGCTACCCTGCCTGCATCCTAATCTCCCTCCCCGCTTAAACAGCAGAGTTCCCATGCTATTTACCTGAAGGGCGAGCGAGGTACGAACACATGCTGTAAGGGCGCGTGAACGATCGCTCGCTCGCTGTCACATTAAAGGCGGAGTTAGTCATTCTCGAGAACGCTTGCTGACTTGGAGCTCAAATCAAAACGGTATCCCTCACACGCTGAAACGCATTGTGAAGCAAAGCCTGGTGCTATGGCTTAGTTGTGAGCAGTGATCGCCACTTTGTTTATCTTCCTATTTACGGAGCCAGGGCTGTCCAGAAGTATCGGATTATTTTTTTCAGCACCCACAGAGAACGGTAAGATAGTGAAATGTATGAGGTATTTGGTGAAAGTTACAAATAGTGTATTAGCTTACAGTTAGCTTGCAATTAGCTTACAATTAGCTTGCAATAGCTGACTGTACCTTTAAGGGGCCAGGCGGGCAACTCATGAGGTACTGTACTGTACTTCCACTGCAAACGGTTTAGCATCCTGTCAGCCGTCTCCCCATTGCCTGACGATCTCTGCAGCCTCTGACTGAGTGATCATGTCATTGCAGTGAACACCTTAAAACCGGCGTCCCCAGAAATCAATAGGAAGCCAAATTGATACATCTGGATGGGAAATCGACTGAGACAGGACAGGTTCACTACTGTACAGTACGCTGCTCTGTCTCTACCTCACAATGCTTCTCGTGGACTTATAATATATAAGTATAGACAGTATAAACGCAGTCGACAATGACATTAGAACTACTGATATACACACACTGTGTATGTACAGTAAATGTAGTGAGCTTTACGTGCAGCATTGCCTCCAGTCTATGTTGCAGTGTATTGTCCTACTTTTAAAGCATACATTGGGGCCAAGCAGAGCAGGTGGCAACATGTAAACCCCAGCTAGTGTATTTATAGACATGTAGCGCTGCAACAATTACTGAAGGAACCAATTTGAAAATGTTACCTTTATTTTGTCAGACGTGCGTTGGTTCCGCTTTCGAAGACACGTGGTAACAACAACACAGGTTGCGAGAACTTCAAAGTGAAGGATTTGATGTAGATTATGTCCAGAAACAACCGATACAATGTGTTTTGAAAAGAGAGGAAACATGTGACTGGAGTTCAAGTGTGATCTCTAAGACAATGCCATGTATGCTGGTCGCAGGAGAATTGACCCTGACTTTTCATTGCTCTCAACAAAACAATGCCATACAGTAGAATGTGCGTACAGTACCTGCCCTCTACAACAGCTATAGCGGACTGCCAGACCGCGGCCTATTCCCGCAGTGCTATTGCGTTTAGCCCTCTTTGACAGCCTTGATCTATATTTTTCCTGCTCTTTCCGTTTATTAGGCAAACTATTTCCCCATATGAAATATGAGGAGTTTTTCTCTGACAAAAAGCGACAGGAAGGTACGAGCGACAGACGAAGGGCTCGTGACATCAACGCTATAAAAATGCACTCAACAAGATGGGGGCACAGATTGACTCTGACCTTGCAGTTCATATTGTGGTTATAGAAAATGTGGAGAAAGAGAGGGAGAGAGAGAAAGCAAGAGAAGGAGAGAGAGGGAGCAAGAGAAGGAGAGAGAGAGACGTATCATAATTTGAATGCGACTGGATTCCCATTCCCATTTCCATTTCTGTGATATCCCTTATAGTCGTCAATGACGATCATTGTTTTGCGTAGATGCTCTGGTTACAGTACAGTTATTTTGTATGTATTACTACAATTGAAACTCAATAAGACAGCTCAAATTATGTTTTGACTAAATCAAATTGAAATTATATTTATACATTTAAATAATTTGTGTTATCATGAAAATGTTATCTGAATTCTAACTCAGGCAGGACTATATCTGAAAATATAAATTTGAATTAAGTCAAAACAGCTATATCCAGATTTTCAATCAGCATGTTACGAGTCTGTCTGATGTCTTCATAAATATTTAAAAAGAAATATTGAGTTTTTGACTAGTTTTAATATATTTTTAGATATCTAAATAATAATGGATATTAGGGGTGTACAATATATCGACTCAGTATCGTTAGCGCAATAACGCAAACACATATTGAAAATATTGCAGGAAGTGCAATATTCTGGTAATTTTGTGAAAAGAGATGCATCCATTGGCTGTTTGGCTTAGCTGTGTTTGATTTAGACAGAACAGTAAGATGTGGGGCTTAGGAAGCTAATGACATAATAGAGATCGAAGAGGAAACATCAGTGTCCAAAAATAATGCCTCTTCGGTAGCTTGAAATTACTGTTGTTGTACGAGTCCAATATTGAATATAATTTTGACATGTTATGAATATTGTTGATGAATTTTCCCATAGCCTGTGTTTTTAATTATGTTTACAAAATATGGAAATGATTATCGATATTGCAATTCTAATTATTAATATCACATTTTATGAAACAATTAGATTATAAAAGTGCTTGCCATACAATGTAGCAATGCAGCAGACACACCTAATACAGTAAATTGTACATTTTTGCACTTTCCCACAATAAGTTAGCACTGCCGTTAGCAGTTTATCTGACCACCGAAGCATTCCATAGATCACTGGTAAATGCCCAGTTGGTGACTATATTTCCCAGGACAGTCACTCCATTACTTTAATCACGCTACTAGAGTATAGGGCTCCTCGCCCTGATAGAGAAATCATCGACAACAAAGTGTGCTTGAGACATGATGAAATTGGAAGCTGTGCACTGCCATGGCAGATGCACTCCGGGTTTTCCTGTGAGAACGCATTCAATTCTACACACCTCACCAGACAACGCTGACGGTAAACAGAGGTATAATTGACCTCTGACCTTATCACAAGTAAATCAGAAACAGTCAAACATCTGAAGCTCTCTAGGGGGGTCCTGACACTCACTTTGAGAATGTATCTTAAATAATATGTTTGCCTCTAAAAAAAAAAGAAAACAAGAAAAAACAAACAACCTTTATTCCGCCCTTAATATCAGTCTCACAGCTGGATATATGTTAAAAGGCATTTCATAATCTCTTAAAGAACATATGATATCAGTGTCAAAGCTATATGGGTTGAAAGGCATTTCAGTCTCTCAAACAACATTCATGTATCAGGGTGCACATGGTTGAGATTATCCATGCAACCTCTTCTTAATTAATTAGCGTATTGGCAGAGCATGGCCTGTGGGCTGTAATTAAGGCTACAGACAGAGAGAGGCGCCAAAGAGAAGTGTGTGTGTGTGTGCGTGTGTGTGTGTGCGCGTGTGTGTGTGTGTGTGTGTGTGTGTGTGTTTGTGTGTGTGTGTGTGTGTGTGTGTGTGTGTGTGTGTGTAGAATGAAGCACAAATACCATGTCCCCTTGGATCCAATGAATTTAGGCCCAAAGGCTGATTAGAGTCTGCATTGCTCTCAGCTAAATTTTTTCCGCTGAGATTATAGTCTGGAAACCCTGTTAGCATTAGCATTCACACAGCCACCCTGCTGGCATCCATTTTCCAATCAGATCTGGGCCACTTTCATGTGTGGTACTAAATCGGATACATAACTGATTCTTTTAAATGCGATCTCAGTCTGAACAGTATAATCAAAATTAACAACAATAATAATAATATTACATTTTATTTGTAACGCACTTTAAATTAAAAGAAATCCTAAAGTGCTACATGAGTAATAACTTTGAAATACCAATGCAAAAAAACACAAATGAAAAACATCATATGTTACAGTTCTGCGCGGGAGAAGTTGTAGTCCTACTCGCAAGTGAACATAGCAAATATGGAAGGAGGAGGACCTCTCTCACTGGATGGACAGTGAGAGAGGTGTTAAGACCACTGCACACAATACTACGCAGAGTGTTAATTTAGTGTTTGGACACTGCACGCGAGGCGTAGATATACTGTCTCACTGAGAAGACTACAGGAAATACAGCATTGAATGCATTGTACAAGCAGAAATACACAGCAAATAGATGAAAAGAAAACCTTTTACATGGGCTTTACTGTAACCCCGCCCGAAAATATAGACGCAATCTAATCATATATTTTGCTTGTGCCCGCTAGGCCCTTTATGGATCCAGGGCCTCCTGGGCAGTTGCCCAGTTGCCCTAATGGTTAATACGGCCCAGAACGTGAGAGGCAATGCATTAGGCATGCACTATTTTAGCAGGACGTATCGGTGCATACACAGCTGTTGGGTCAGAGCCGTATTTATTTATATATCTATTATAAATGTATCCAGACCTCCTCTTCTGTCTGTTTTAAGTCTGTCATCTCACTCTCTCTCTCTTCCATCTCTCACACACACACACGCACACACACAGGAGCGAGCATTCAAAAACTGCATTACCGTCGGCGGTTCTTTGAACGTGGCGGTAATAAGAGTTTATTGCTCATAATGAAGTACGCACAGTCTTGCTATTCAACTGTCTCTCAGCCCGCACACTCCTCTCAGCAGAGCTTTGTTGTGCTTCTCTCTAACAGACAGAGAGGAACAATTAATTCACAACGCCAGTTTGTACTCCAGAAAAAAAAAAAAAAAAAAAAAAACAGAAACACACACACATGCTTTCCCACCCGCGCGCACACACACACACACACGCACAACAACACAGAAGCCCGCACACAACTATGGCTTCCTGGGCAAGCACCTTTTCTGATATGCACCCCAGGTTATCTACGGTAAAACTAATATCGTTTTTTTGCTTCAAGGTCAGCACGGCTTGGTGGGAAATGGCTTTAAAATTATTCAGAGGGGAACAGTAGATATCTGCACAGTGTTATCATTGCATGGCTGAAACCATGAACAACCAATATAAGGAAGGTTTATTTTGAATAGCCTTTATAACAGCCAAGTTTGACAGGGCATTTAACCACCATTTCTACATACTTTAATTAAAGGAAGGCTTATCTGATGTTAATATTATAAAGCTCACAGTTTATTACTGGAGGAGAATTGTGTTCAGACCACAGATATCAAGCATTAGCACTAAGCAAGTATTGTATAAACATCTACATACATATGCATACATATAAACAAGAAAGATCTAGTCAAGCCTAGTTCAGACAGCCGCGGGCATGAGCCAACATCATAGGCCAGGGCTATTCAATTACAAATTCAAGTGGGCCAGATTCTAAAAGAGAAACTGTAGGTGGGCCACATATTTTCGGCAATTATTTCCGTGGACGTCTACGAGAGCGATACAACGAGAGCATCCACCCTGCAGCGTGGTTAACGTTCAATGTGTCAAGTCATTGGCGAAGGTCTTCTATAGAATTATGGGATGCCGCTATGTCAAAGTCTCTCCTGCATATGGGTTTTTGCACAACAGAATAGCAGTCAGGCCCATATTCGTCCAGTTTGCAATGCGGTGTTCTACAACTGAAATTACATTTGTTAGACAAAGTAAAGACAAAATACACAAACAAAAAAAAAATTAAGTTGGGTAGACTATTGGCACCAAATTCCAGGTATTCCTACTGGTATGGGTTAAAATGTGACTAGTGAAAACAATTATATTGTGGTATATATTGATATTGAATTATTGTCCAGCCCTATTTACAGTAATATATTGACTTCATTCGTATACTGGTTAAACAGTATAATTCATTAATGTAAAGTGTTTAAGGGTGCAATCTCATCATGGGCCACATTTGTCCTGCGGGCCGCTAATTGAGTAAGCCTGCTAGGCCAATACAGTAAGGGTTTGTAGTGCATGTGCTTTTTGAAGACAGGAATACACTAAAAAGGTGATTAGGTTGCCACCTGGAATTTATGTTATACAGATGAGTTATCATTTTCTACTGTACAGAAAAAGATCATAAGCTTTCATGTCATGTGATACGGTGAGTGGAGAGCTTATGTTACTGTTGCCTTGCTACAGATAATTTGACATGTGCTTATACTGCATGAATGGGCAGGCCTATAAGTGTTTCTTAGGTTTCACAAGTACAATTGACTATTGTATACACTGTTATATAGATCCTACTATTATGATGATCAAAGCTTTAACATCCCTAAATCATACAATTTGCCAGGTGCTATCTATTTGAGGGTTATATTTTGTGCTGAATGTTGATTTTGAGAAAGTCATTGAAATTTAAAACATACAAAACTATGAAAAAAAAAGTGTTACAATAACCACAAAGCATTCTTTGTGAAAGTTCTGGGGAACGTTTTAACATGTAGCCTACATTTGCACAAGGAGTCTGACTTCAAAATTGTCCCACTTAACAATTTGTTGTTGGTTTTAACAACAATTTTTTTTTCTTTTGAGTGCTGTGGTTAATAGTTAGCACAAAAACATGGCTTCTACAACAGAGCAACACTCTGAAATAAGAGTGCTGTGTGTTGTGATTGTGAAAAACATGGTTAAATGCATCTCCACCCTAGCTCTTTAATGCCTTCATCTACGCAATTGCCTTCCCTTCATATACAAGGCTGTTTAAATATCCAGCCTGTAACCGGAACTGACTGCCGAGAACATTTATGGAGGGTTTTGCTTGTAAACCTGAGTGGATTGCATGGAGTCTTATAAAAGGTTATTCATCCCTTATAGCCAACCAAGAATGGCAAATGAATAGCATCAAATACTTAATATTTACTTTCCTACAATAGCAGAACTATAGATATTACTACACCTAATGCTGGTGTACAACATTTACTTTCCAATTTATTTGAATTTCAAACAAACACTCACCCTTAAAACCATTTAAATTCACTTTAATAATTGTCAAATATTTCACTCAGCTTTGGGCAGAAATGTGCTTTACATTTCTCACACACAACCCGATTGTGTTCTCTCTCTCTCTCTGTGCTTCCATATGTATTTTTATCCCCTCTTTCTGTCCTTCCACTAACCCCACAACAGGTCCCGCCTTCTGTAAAGACAAGAAGCCCAAACATCAGAGGTTGTGTATTGAAAAGTGAACTGTCCCTCTTCACTCTCCTGTAACCTCTCAACCCACTTCCCAAAGTCATGGCCAAAGTCAACTATGCTGTCATTACATTAGCATTTGAGCTGCTTCAAGCACGTGTCTGCATTTTCTATTAAAATGTCGTGTATGTATGTATACGTAATGGGGATGTAATTCAAAAATCGCATTGCCAATAAATATTAGGCTGCGTCGTGGAGAGTGTTGCTCAATTACGTATTTAATGCAAATGTGGGACATGTTATAGCCTATAGGCTATTTGTATTTGTCATCATCGCTAGGCCATCTTATTTGATCTTAAATGCATGCTGTCTCATTCTGATGTTAAATGTATGACATTTAAAATTGAAATATGTTGACCACCACTGTGGAGATATCCATCACAGCAGTTGGAACAGGTTTAGTACGCTATAGCACCGACAGAGTAAAAAACTGTCATCTTGTGCATCTGCACAGCTGAAACAAATCTTTGTTGTAGTTAGCCATGTTGCTCAACCGCTCCCCGTATTGCCTTAAGTCCACTACCATTAACATTCAGTGGACGTAAAGTAAACATTACACCATCCTGAACACAAGCTTTTGTTTAATTAAAAAATGTATTCGACTGATATAAAATGACTTCCGGTATAAACCACGGCCACTACATACAGATACAGAGACCGTTTTGTGGTTAAACAGACAGATACAGATAATGACATCTCTGTACACCCCTAAAACGTACACGGTCTGCACTGTCTCGAAAGAGTTAGAAGTGGTATCGGGTCGGTTTATAGGTGACATTCTGATGCTATTGATACAGCAAAACAATAAAACATATGCAATATACTTTATAGAAGCCTGTTGGGGAATTCTAGCTTCAGCCGGCAGTACTTTATCCCTGAGCTGAGCCTAGTAGTGATTCAATGTCCTGGTTTAAGACGCATTTGCCACGAGGATGTTTGCTGACACAGGGGGGCCTTAAGTCAAAATTCTTCATCTGAGCGATGACCTTCCTTATCGCTACGTTACGCGGCTGTCGGGCTGTTAAGGGGCACTGCTAAGACATACTAGTGAAGGAGGTCGCATATCACGGCACCTGCCATCGCTGTTGGGCAATAAACCCTCGTAACGTAGAAGTATGGGATATATTTATGGGTTATGCTAGCAAACCTGTCCATTGTGCTTCTCAGAAGATCAAAGATACCGGAAGTAGCAGGTGGCATTAGGGGCGTAAGTAAATGAAGACAATTTTAAAACGAAGATTATTATAATAATGTACAATTAAAGGTATATAGATATAAATATAAATATTTAGTTTATATATATATATATATTAAAATGATTTATTTCCATAAATTAAAGCTCTTCCTACCCACTGTGCAGAGTTAGTGGTTCGGTATCTTGCTCAAGGGTGCTGAGACCCAGCAGTACAGAACTTCTCGGCTCTCAGGCCATCCTGCATGTAGGCACAGTAAGTACTACTGTATTTGTCCCCACATCTGCACGGCTAATGTACCCTGAACTGCTGAATCGTGGTAGATTCTGTGACTTGGGAACCCTACAGGAGTGGTTTTCAAAGTGGGGGCAGCAGGGGAGGGGGGAAGATCGATAGATAGATAGATAGATAGATAGATAAGCCTGCCTTACCTTTCCACCTGCTGAGGCACCTTGGTCCATGGGGAAGCTGTAGGACAGACAAAGAAGACAAATTACAGTGTGACACACGCGCACACACACTCAAGTGGGTTGCCTACAAGCAACGAGAAATTAGCCAAACGTCGGTCAGAGTGATTAACAGCTGAGACTAAACAGCAAGCGCTCTCTCTCTCTCTCTCTCTCTCTCTCTCTCTCTCTCTCTCTCTCTCTCTCTCGCTC